>QNTS01003159.1:72941-91525 GCA_003317085.1 Hucho hucho
TGTGAATGAAGAGGGTGTGCTTGTGATTGTGTGTGCATTCATGCTCATGTCCCAATTGACGTTGCATTGTGCTGAAATTGAGGGAGGGAATCAAAGCTATTTATTTGTGTTCATCCATTAAACATTGTTCCCTTGTGGGTCTCTGAATCTACAGATTTAAATAATGAGTTTCACACAGGTAACAGTGGCCTGCAGCTGGAATGAACAGAGAGGAGGAGGGACACAGAGAGATAGAGAAGAGAGGGAGACAGGAGATGGAGGGAAAGGATTAAATGAAAGAAAGAGATATGAGGGAGAGAAAAGAAGGGTGGAATAATATCATGTTTTAAGGGAAAAGGAATAGAAAACAGGAGGAGGAGGTTGAGTGAGTGAGCAAAAAGAGATGATTGATTAAAGAGAGAGAGCGAGAGAGCGAGAGAGAGCGAGAGAGAGAAAATGGTAAAGAGAGAGAGAGAGCAAAGGGTAAGGAGAGAGAGAGAGAAAGAGAGAGCAAAGGGTAAGGAGAGAGAGAGAGAAAGAGAGAGCAAAGGGTAAGGAGAGAGAGAGAAAGAGAGAGCAAAGGGTATGGAGAGAGAGAGAGGATCCGTATTGTCCAGCAGCATGTCTTTAAGTCATTTCTAAACTTATTGTGACCTGTCACGCAATATATTTACTCAGGGGTGCAACTTTGGTTTTAGAAGTGCCTTGTTTTGTATCACATTCCAATGTTAAAACTGGGGGGGACAAAAATGCAATTTCAGAATGTGCCCCTGTATGTACTATTGGAAGATCTCACTCTCATTTTTACATGCAGAAGACATACAGCCAGTGTCCCTCACAGTGACACAACTGTCAGTACCAGGCCCACCCACACACGTTTGTTTTACTATCCTTGTGAGGACTTCTGGTCCCCACAACGATAGTAAAACCCAAAATACACACACACACACAATCACTCACTGACTCTTCATGTCACATTCAATCATTATCACGGAGCGATAATGCTGGCAAAATCCTGGAACAAAATCCTGGATCATTGTTATTGTAACTTCCGCGACGCATACAAAGCCATTCCCCGCCCCCCTTTCGGCAAATCTGACCACGACTCCATTTTGTTGCTCCCAGCCTATAGACAGAAACTAAAACAGGAAATGCGTACAGAGCCCACTCCACCTCAGCGTTCAGCTGGGCATATGTACGTTCCGTCTGCTGTCCGCGACCGTCTGATCTATTGGGCCCACACGTCACCCTCCTCTGGTCATCCTGGCATCGGTAAGGACAGTGCGCTGTCTTAGTGGGAAGTACTGGTGGTCCACCTTAGCTAAGGACGTGAGGGTTTATGTTTCCTCCTGCTCGGTGTGCTCCCCCAGTGCAAGGCGCCTAGGCACCTGCCCAGAGGGAAGTTACAACCCCTATCCGTTCCACAGCGGCCTTGGTCACACCTGTCGGTGGACTTCTTGACGGATCTTCCGGCGTCACAGGGTAACACCACGATCCTGGTCGTTGTGGATCGGTTTTCTAAGTCCTGCCGCCTCCTTCCTTTGCCTGGTCTCCCTACGGCCCTACAGACTGCAGAGGCCCTGTTCACCCATGTCTTCTGGCATTACGTGGTGCCTGAGGATATAGTTTCTGATCGGGGTCCCCAGTTCACGTCCAGGGTTTGGAGGGCGTTCATGGATCGTCTGGGGGTCTCAGTCAGCCTTACCTCAGGTTTTCACCCCGAGAGTAACGGGCAGGTGGAAAGAGTCAACCAGGATGTGGGTAGGTTTCTGCGGCCCTATTGCCAGGACCGGCCGGGGGAGTGGGCGGTTTTCATCCCCTGGGCAGAGATGGCCCAAAACTCACTCCGCCACTCCTCCACTGGCCTCTCCCCTTTCCAGTGCGTACCAGCCAGTTCTGGCACCGTGGCATCAGAGCCAGATCGAGGCTGCTGCGGTGGATGAATGTTTTAGGTGCTCGGAGGAGACCTGGGAGGCTGCCCATGTGCAACTGCAACGAGCCGTGAGGCGGCAGAAGGCGAGTGCCGACCGCCACCGTAGTGAGGCCCCGGTGTTCGCACCGGGGGACAGGGTCTGGCTCTCGACCCGAAAACCTGCCCCTCCGCCTGCCCTGCCGGAAGCTGGGTCCGCGGTATGTGGGGCCCTTTAAAGTCCTGAGGAGATTGAATGAGGTATGTTATAAGTTACAGCTTCCCCCAGATTTCCATATTAGCCCCTCGTTCAATGTGTCTCTCCTCAGGCCGGTGGTGGCTGTTCCACTCCAGGAGTCTGAGGTACGGGAGGTTCCCCTGCCTCCTCTGGACATCGAGGGGGCCCCGGCATATACTGTGCAAGGCGTTGGGCGGGGGGAACTCCAGTACCTCGTGGAGTGGGAGGGGTACGGTCCGGAGGAGAGATGCTGGGTGCTGGTGAGAAACATCCTAGACCCTTCGTTGCTGCGGGAGTTTCGCCGTCTCCACCCGGATCGCCCTGCACCTCGTCCTCCGGGTCGTCCCCGAGGCCGGTGTCGGCACGCTGCTGGAGCCGCGCATCAGGGGGGGGGGGGGGGTACTGTCTCGACTTCAGCCGAAGTTGGTCCCTCTCCTTGTTCGGGCGGCTTTCGGCGGTCGATGTCACGGGTCTTCTAGCCGCCACCGATCCATTATT
This sequence comes from Hucho hucho, assembly GCA_003317085.1. Taxonomy (NCBI): domain Eukaryota; kingdom Metazoa; phylum Chordata; class Actinopteri; order Salmoniformes; family Salmonidae; genus Hucho; species Hucho hucho. The sequence goes on from QNTS01003159.1 coordinate 75,566, forward strand.
CATTTTCCGTTGGTTTTGTCTTCCTTTTTCACACACCTGGTTTTTATTTATTTATTTATTCCGTGTTCGAGTGATTGTTTTACCAATCGTATGGTATTATTTTTGAGTAAAGTTTATGAACACTCATTTTGTTGTCCTGTGCCTGACTCTGCCTTACCGGCATCAAGGAGTTCATTACAAGTATATTCATAGAATTTCATATAATAGTATACAATATTCCACTAGTATAGTATTAATTCCAATTGGACAATACAGCAGTTTAAGAAATACATAACCAACATTTATCTATAATTTTTGTAGGTTTTGTTCTGTCATTAAATCCTTGTGCAAGAAAAATGGTCTACATTGGTGGTTAGTCTCTAATTTGTTACTGCTAAGTACTAACTTGTCATTAATCATAACCATTCATGAATAACAATGAGTTCAACATTTCGAAAGTTTGCTGTAGCACGTCAACCTTTTTTAAATGTCCCGCCCCATCCAGGCTGTGATTGGTCGGTTCACAAAAAGTAACATTGACGAACGCTTGTTTCAACGAAAGGCACCCGATATAGCCAGCTAGCCAAACCCAAACATTGCTTATCTTATCCCTATTGTCTTCTGCAATACCACTTCAGCTACAAAACCTTGACTAACAGTTGAACTGGTATCGCTGGGCTGCTCTCATTCCTCTTTGCTGACAGTGCCTTCAGGCTCACAAGGCTGCGATGATTGACTGGTAACAGCGCCAAATTAATAATTTTAAAACATTTGGCTGCATCAGCCTCAAGGGACTTCATCCTCTTCTCTCTCTGCTTTTCAGCACCACATTTGTTCATGCTGCTAGACCTGTTTATAGACTACCATGTCTTCTTGTATCATTCCTCCTCCACACAGGGAGTGTGTGTGTATGAACCATTGTTATAACACTGGTTCATAAAACTTTATTAATTCTTACCTGTGTATGGATGATTAAGTATGTGTTTTTTGTATGTGATGAAATCCAACCTGTGTAAGGAACATTCCAACATTATTTGGAAACTTCAGGGATTGAACCCCAGTCTCCGACAGGGAGTTGTACATGTGCATAGAGCCGGAAGTATTACCCACTCAACCATGGCTCTGCCCGATAATCCCTTTGCAAGGCCTAGAAATATTGTGATGACACACACGCACACACACATGCATAGACACACACCAAACAAACACACACAATGGCGGACAATCACCCAAGGTCAGAGTAGAGCGTAATCAGACCCAGAGCGAGAAAGATGATCAATGATCAATGTCATCAGCAGGAAGGGATCATATCAGCGTTATCAGTGGCATTCTAAGAGCATCACAACCTTCTATAAATAACCACAGAGTTCTAGAGTTAAAAATAGTAACACATGAGGATGGCGTGGCTTTAAAACTTCAAACTCTGGTCACAACAAAAAAGAATTGCAGGGGAAACACCTTTATGCACCTTTTTATTTGGTGAATAGCATTCATGCACCTACTACACCAAATCAGCATTAGCTTTACAAACCGCCTGTCATCTAGAAATCTGTCGTTCTGCTCCTGAACAAGGCAGTTAACCCACTGTTCCTAGGCCGTCATGGTAAATAAGAATTTGTTCTTAACTGACTTGCCTAGTTAAATGTATTTGTATTTGTCAAATGCTTCGTAAATAGCAGGTGTAGACTAACAGGGAACATGGGGCTTTAATTAACAATGCAGAGTTAAAAATAAAATAGAAATAGCGACACAAGGAATAAATACACAGTGAATAACGAATACCAATGAAGAGTAACAATAACATGGCTTTATACAGGGAGTACCAGTATTGAGTCGATGTGCAGGGGTACAAGGTAATGACATGGATATATACAGGGAGTACCAGTACCGAGTCGATGTGCAGGGGTACAAGGTGATTAAGGTAGCTATGTACATATAGGTATGGTTACAGTGATTAGGCAACAGGATAGACAGTAGCAGCAGTGGGTAGCCATTTGATTAGATATTTAGCAATCTTGTTTAGCAGTCTTATGGCCAGGGGGTAGACGCTGTTCAGGGAATAGTCTATGTCTTGGGTGGGTGGAGTCTTTGACAATTTTTTGGGCCTTCCTCTGACACCGCCTGGTATAGAGGTCCTGGATGGCAAGGAGCTCTGCCCCAATGATGTACTGGGTCGTACTCTCCACCTTCTGTAGTGCCTTGCAGTTGGGTGCCTTGCAGTTGCCATACCAAGCGGTGATGCAGCCAGTCAAGATGCTTTTAATGGTGCAGTTGAATAACTTTTTGAGGATCCGAGGGACCATGTCAAATCTTTTCAGCCTCCTGTCATGCCCTCTTCACAAGTGTGTGGGTGTGTATGGACCATGTTCATTCCTTAGTGATGTGGACACGAGGAACTTGTAGCTCTCGACCCGCTCCACTACAGCCCCATTGATGTGGAAGGGGGCGTTGTTGTCCTAGTACCACCCTGCTAGGTCTCTGACCTCCCCCCTATAGGCTGCCTCATCATCGTCAGTGATCAGTCCTACCACCATAAAGTTGTCATACAGGAGGGGACTAAGCACACACCCTTGAGGGGCTTCCGTGTTGATGGTCAGCGTGGAGGATGTGTTGTTGCCCACCGTCACTGTCTGGGGTGGCCCATCAGGAAGTCCAGGATCCAGTTGCAGAGGGCGGTGTTCAGTCCCAGGGTCCTGAGCTTGGAGGGGACAATGGTGTTGAATGCAGAGCTGTAGCCGATGTGTCACGAAATGAAGAAGACAAAGTGATAATGAGGTCTTATTGTTGTACATTCTAATATTAGATGGCTTTCTCACACCTTTTTTAAACTGATGTATTTTTGTTTGTTTTTAAGCATGTTTCTCTTCCCTTGTTTTGAATTTCACCATTTACTAACAGGAGCACCACTGTCAACCAAGGAGTGCTACTATGGAGGGAATACGGGAGCACACAACTTCCTGGAATTCTCAACCCCTCCTGAGAAGTATCAATAATTCAATGTACATCCTATTGGTATATTTAAGGGCCATGGTAGCAACGTGTGCCAGAATGATTCTGGACGAAGACGTGGAAGGACCTCTTGCGAAACACTGGAACTGGAAAAACGGGGCAGAGCTACAACAGACTTTCGAAGGCGCATCAGACTGATCGGCTGCAAAATCCGGACTGGATCACAAAGTAAAAATGGATGTGAAATGCTTTAAATGCTTTTACTGGGCTGCCAAAGGACCCACACTTTTAATCTCACTCCTTTTTAACATTATCTGCTATACATGGCCCAATGCTGTTAAAAGGATGGACAACTGCTTTTAAAGTACTGAGAATTGAGGTTGAAGATTGGATTATTACTGTATCTATTGATTTGAAAACTGGACTGGTACTGTTAACCTCAGATTAGCGGACAGAACTGGAGTAAAACAAGGAGTGGGCAGGCTGCCAGAGATCTCCCATCCCCTAAAAACTTGAGAAACATTTATTTACTTCAGTGGGACCAATTCCACCCTAACTCTTTTAGTGGGATCTATTCAACCCTAACTCTTTTAGTGGGATCTATTCCACCCTAACTCTTTTAGTGGGATCTATTCCATCCTAACCCCTTTAGTGGGATCTACTCCATCCTAACCCCTTTACTTAACTAGGCAAGTCAGTTGAGAACAAATTCTTATTTTCAATGACAGCCTAGGGGAAGAACAACAGATTTTTACCTTGTCAGATCAGGGATTCAAACTTGCAACCTTTCGGTTACTAGTCCAACACTCTAACCACTAGGCTACCTGCCGCCCCACAGTTTCCATACACTAAGTTGACTGTGCCTTTAAACAACATGGAAAATTCCAGAAAATTATGTCATGGCTTTAGAAGCTTCTGATAGGCTAATTTACATCATTGCAGTCAATTGGAGGTGTACCTGTGGATGTATTTCAAGGCCTCTTTGCTTGACATCATGGGAAAATCAAAAGAAATCAGCCCAGACCTCAGGAAAATAATTGCAGACCTCCACAAGTCTGGTTCATTCTTGGGAGCAATTTCCAAATGCCTGAAGGTACCACGCTCATCTGTACAAACAATAGTACGCTGGTATAAACACCATGGGACCACGCAGCCGTCATACCACTCAGGAAGGAGACGCATTCTGTCTCCTAGAGATGAACGTACTTTGGTGCGAAAAGTGCAAATCAATCCCAGAACAACAGCAAAGGACCTTGTGAAGATGCTGGAGGAAACAAATACAAAAGTATCTATATCCACAGTAAAACGAGTCCTATATCGACATAACCTGAAAGGCCGCTCAGCAAGGAAAAAGCCACTGCTCCAAAACCGCCGTAAAAAAAGCCAGACTATAATTTGCAACTGCACAAGGGGTCAAAGATTGTACTTTTTGGAGAAATGTCCTCTGGTCTGATGAAACCAAAATAGAACTGTTTGGCCATGATGACCATCGTTATGTTTTACTCGTTTTTACTGTAGAGGACACTTCCGGCGCCGACAGAGATGGCCGCCGAGCTTCTTACATTGTTACCCCGGGAAATCTTAAGTTTTATTACATACAGCCCGGAGGAACTATTGGATATAAGAGCAACGTCAACTTACCAACATTACGACCAGGAATACGACTTTCCCGAAGCGGATCCTCTGTTTGGTCCACCAACCAGGACAATAGACTGGATCCCAGCCGGCGACGCAGGAGAAGGGGTAGACGGGGCGGTGTTCTGGTCAGGCTTCATAGACGGGCACATTGTGCACCTCTCCCGAGTATTCTACTCGCCAATGTCCAGTCTCTGGACAACAAGGTAGACAAAATACGAGCAAGAGTTGCCTTCCAGAGAGACATTGGCGACTGCAACGTTCTTTGCTTCACGGAAACATGGCTCACTCAGGACACGTTATCTGAGTCGGTACAGCCACATGGTTTCTCCATGCATCGTGCCGACAGAAACAAACATCTATCTGGTAAGAAGAAGGGCGGGGGTGTGTGTCTTATGATTAACGAGTCGTGGTGTGATCATAACAACATACAGGAACTCAAGTCCTTTTGTTCACCTGACATAGAATTCCTTACAATCAAATGCCGACCGCATTATCTACCAAGAGAATTCTCCTCGATTATAATCACATCCGTGTATATCGCCCCTCAAGCTGACACATCAACGGCACTGAAAGAAATCCATTGGACTCTATGTAAACTGGAAACCACATATCCTGAGGCTGCATTTATTGTGGCTGGGGACTTTAATAAGGCTAATCTGAAAACAAGGCTCCCTAAATGTTATCAGCATATCGAATGTGCTACCCGGGCTGGTAAAACCCTGGATCATTGTTATTCTAATTTCCGTGATGCATACAAGGCTATTCTCCACCCTCCTTTCGGCAAGTCTGACCATGACTCCATTTTGTTGCTCCTTCTGCCTATAGACAGAAACTAAAACAAGAAACGCCCGTTCTCAGGTCTGTTCAACGCTGGTCCGACCAATCTGATTCCACGCTGCAAGATTGCTTCGAGCACGTGGACTGGGATATGTTCCGGACAGCATCAGACAACAACATTGATGTATACGCTGATTCGGTGAGCGAGTTTATTAGCAAGTGCATCGGTGATGTTGTACCCATAGCAACTATTAAAACCTTCCCCAACCAGAAACCGTGGATTGATGTCAGCATTCGCGCAAAACTAAGAGCGAACCACTGCTTTTAATCAGGGTAAGGCGACTGGAAACATGACTGAATACAAACAGTGTAGCTATTCCCTCCGCAAGGCAATCAAACAAGCTAAGCGTCAATATAGAGACAAAGTAGAGTCACAATTCAACGGCTCAGACACAAGAGGAATGTGGCAGGGTCTACAGTCAATCACGGACTACAAAAAGAAAACCAGCCCCATCGCGGACCACGATGTCCTGCTCCCAGACAAACTAAACAACTTCTTTGCTCGCTTTGAGGACAATACAGTGCCACCGACACCGCCTGCTACCAAAACCTGCGGGCTCACCTTCACCGCAGCCAACGTGAGTAAAACATTTAAATGTGTTAACCCTTGCAAGGCTGCCGGCCCAGATGGCTTCACTGGCCGTGTCCTCAGAGCATGCGCAGACCAGCTGGCTGGTGTGTTTACGGACATATTCAATCAATCCTTATCCCAGTCTGCTGTTCCCACATGCTTCAAGAGGGCCACCATTGTTCCTGTTCCCAAGAAAGCTAAGGTAACTGAGCTAAATGACTATCGCCCCATAGCACTCACTTCCGTCATCATGAAGTGCTTTGAGAGACTAGTCAAGGATCATATCACCTCCATCCTGCCAGACACCCTGGACCCACTCCAATTTGCTTACCGTCCCAATAGGTCCACAGACGACGCAATCGCAATCACACTGCATACTGCCCTAACCCATCTGGACAAGAGGAATACCTATGTAAGAATGCTGTTCATCGACTACAGCTCAGCATTTAACACCATAGTACCCTCCAAGCTCGTCATTAAGCTCGAGACCCTAGGTCTTGACCCAGCCCTGTGCAACTGGGTCTTGGACTTCCTGATGGGCCGGCCAGAGGTGGTGAGGGTAGGAAACAACATCTCCACCCCGCTGATCCTCAACACTGGGGCCCCACAAGGGTGCGTTCTCAGCCCTCTCCTGTACTCCCTGTTCACCCATGACTGCGTGGCCAAGCACGCCTCCAACTCAATCATCAAGTTTGCTGACGACACTACAGTGGTAGGCTTGATTACCAACAACGACGAGACGGCCTACAGAGAGGAGGTGAGGGCCATTGGAGTGTGGTGTCAGGAAAATTAACGTCTCACTCATCGTCAACAAAACTAAGGAGATGATCGTGGACTTCAGGAAACAGGAGAGGGAGCACCCACCTATCCACATCAACGGGACAGTAGTGGAGAAGGTGGAAAGTTTTAAGTTCCTCGGCGTCCACATCACGGACCAACTGAAATGGTCCACCCACACAGACAGCGTAGTGAAGAAGGCGCAACAGCGCCTCTTCAACCTCAGGCTGAAGAAATTCGGCTTGTCACCAAAAACACTCACAAACTTCTACAGATGCACAATTGAGAGCATCCTGTCGGGCTGTATCACCGCCTGGTACGGCAACTGCTCTGCCCACAACCGTAAGGCTCTCCAGAGGGTAGTGAGGACTGCACAACGCATCACCAGGGGTAAACTACCTGCCCTTCAGGACACCTACACCACCCGATGTCACAGGAAGGCCAAAAAGATCATCAAGGACAACAACCACTCGAGCCACTGCCTGTTCACCCCGTTATCATCCAGAAGGCGAGGTCAGTACAGGTGCATCAAAGCTGGGACCGAGAGACTGAAAAACAGCTTCTATCTCAAGGCCATCAGACTGTTAAACAGCCACCACTAACATTGAGTGGCTGCTGCCAACATATTGACTTAAATCTCTAGCCACTTTAAATAATAGGAATTGGATGTAACAAATGTATCACTAGCCACTTTAAACCATTTTGTATATAATGTTTACATATCCGACATTACTCATATCAAATGTATACACTGTACTCTAAACCATCTACTGAATCTTGCCTATACCGTTCGGCCATCGACTCAAATCTCTAGCCACTTTAATAATTAAAAATTGGATGAAATAAATGTATCACTAGCCACTTTAAACGATGCCATTTATATAATGTTTACATATCCTACATTACTCATCTAATATTTATATACTGTACTCTATACCATCTACTGCATCTTGCCTACACCGGTCAGCCATCGCTCATCCATATATTTATATGTACATACTCGTGTTCGTTCCTTTACTCTTGTGTGTATAAGGTAGTTGTTGTGAATTTGTTAGATTACTTGTTAGATACTACTGCATGGTCGGAACTAGAAGCACAAGCATTTCGCTACACTCGCATTAACATCTGCTAACCATGTGTATGTGACAAATAACATTTGATTTGATTTGATTTGGAGGAAAAAGGGGGAGGCTTGCAAGCCGAAGAACACCATCCCAACCGTGAAGCACGTGGGTGGCAGCATCATGTTGTGGGGGTGCTTTGCTGCAGGAGGGACTGGTGCACTTCACAAAGTAGGCATCATGAGGAAGGAGAATGATGTGGATATATTGAAGAAACATCTCAAGACATCATTCAGGAAGTTAAAGCTTGGTTGCAAGTGGGTCTTCCAAATGGACAATGACCCCAAGCATACTTCCAAAGTTGTGGAAAAATGGCTTAAGGACAACAAAGTCAAGATATAGGAGTGGCCATCACAAAGCCCTGACCTCAATCCTATAGAAATTGTGTGGGCAGAACTGAAAAATTGTGTGCGAGCAAGGAGGCCTACAAACCTGACTCAGTTACACCAGCTCTGTCAGGAGGAATGGACCAAAATTCACCCGATTTATTGTGGGAAGCTTGTGGAAGGCTACCTGAAACGTTTGACCCAAGTTAAACAATTTAAAGGCAATGCTACCAAAACGAATTGAGTGTATGTAAACTTCTGACCCACTGGGAATGTGATGAAAGAAGAAAAGCTGAAATAAATAATTCTCTCTACTATTATTCTGACATTTCACATTCTTAAAATAAAGTGGTGATCCTAACTGACCTAAGACAGGGAATTCTTATTAGGATTAAATGTCACAAATTGTGAAAAACTGAGTTTGAATGTATTTGGCTAAGGTGTATGTAAACTTCCGACTTCAACTGTATGTACCAGTATATTTTGGGTTATCATGGGGTAAGGCAGTTCATCAGGCATTTATGCTATATTTAAGCAATAAGGCACGAGGGGTTGTGGTACATGGCCAATATTCCACGGCAAAGGGCTGTTTTTGCTCACGACGCAACGCGGAGTGCCTGGATACAGCCCTTAGCCGTGGTATATTGGTCATATACCACAAACCCCTAAGGTGCCTTATTGTTATTATAAACTGGTTAACAATGTAGTTAGAGCAGAATTTATTTTTATTTTGTCATATCGGTCTAATATACCACGGCTGTCAGCCAATCAGCATTCAGGTCTCAAACCACCCAGTCTATAATCATCAACAATCAAAACAGTCTATAATCATCAACAATATACTTCCATTACCATGGAACAGCTGTGAATATTGCACTTTTGAAGCAACACATTGAAATCATATTGAAAAGATCTGAAACATGAACACACCTGTAATAAAACATCATAGCCACACACCTGTAATAAAACATCATAGCCACTACACCTGCAATAAAACATCATAGCCACACACCTGTAATAAAACATCATAGCTACACACCTGCAATAAAACATCATAGCCACACACCTGTAATAAAACATCATAGCCACACACCTGTAATAAAACATCATAGCCACACACCTGTAATAAAACATCATAGCCAAACACCTGTAATAAAACATCATAGCCACACACCTGTAATAAAACATCATAGCCACACACCTGTAATAAAACATCATAGCCACACACCTGTAATAAAACATCATAGCCACACACCTGCTGCTAGAGCCGATTTGGACAGATTTGTATAAAAGACAGAACATACAGAGCTCCATGTACGTTTGTGTAAATATATTAAATATGATTAAATATTGTATATGTATATGATGAAATATTAGGTACGTACCTTTATGATTTCTATTTACCTGATTGAGATGTATGTATTTGTTGTTAGCGTAACTTAGTTTCTGGCCCCCCCTCTTGCCTATTCATTGTACTGTGGTAAGTGTGTTAGGATAAAGGCAGGAAGTTGGGACTTCAGGGGAAGAGTCCTAGCTAGACGCGGAAGCAGTATAGTTTTTTGACCATACAGACATACAAACAGGTCATATTATGTATTTTCCATGTCAAGTAATCTCTGCTTTAAATTGATTGGATAATCATTTTTGTTAGATATAAGAAGAATAAACCTTTTTGTTGCACCATATCCCTGGATCTCAGTGAATGTTTTAGCCGTTTGGAAACCTTGAGTGTGGACTATATGCGTACGAAACAACCCCGCTTCAGGCTAGGGCAGTGGCTATGGTAAAGAGGAAAGGAAGCCACTACACCTGTAATAAAACATCATAGCCACACACCTGTAATAAAACATCATAGTCACACACCTGTAATAAAACATCATAGCCACACACCTGTAATAAAACATCATAGCCACACACCTGTAATAAAACATCATAGCCACACACCTGCAATAAAACATCATAATCACACACCTGCAATAAAACATCATAGCCACACACCTGCAATAAAACATCATAGCCACACACCTGCAATAAAACATCATAGCCACACACCTGTAATAAAACATCATAGCCACACACCTGTAATAAAACATCATAGCCACACACCTGTAATAAAACATCATAGCCACACACCTGTAATAAAACATCATAGCCACACACCTGTAATAAAACATCATAGCCACACACCTGGGTTGACTACAAACACACTTCTACACAATAGACCACCTCACTGTACAGAATTAGAGAGACCAAGAGAATGCACAGACTAGTGTGAGGGAAAAATAATGTATTCACCTTATGTGTTAGATATGTAACAATTATTTACTTAATGAACAGTAAGATATTTCTGTCCTGCTAATGCTGTGTTTTATGGTCTCCACTCTAGCACCCTGCAGCTAGTCTGGGTGTTGGGTTTCTGCTAGAGATAGCTTGAAGCTGACAATTGATTTGTGTTGGTGATAAAAACCTAGAAGATAGCATTCTATAGAAAAGTTGTTTGGGTGTGACCCAAGATAGAGAGAGCCTGGAAGAGTTAAGAACAGTGCCTCATTGTCTCATCTTCCTGGCATCTGGGAAATTAAGTAAAAGACCATCCCGTGTAAATAAGGTTAGAAGTGACTGACTAAACAATCTTGGTATCAGCTATATAAAAACTGTGCATCGTCTGTAAAGGATAGACTCTCAGCCTAACAGTCAGTCAAGACTGGTGGGCTGACGGTGTCATTATTGCAATAATTAGTCGATATTAAATAAAGATGATTGTTTTAAGAAATGGCCAAGACCAAGTCTCTCTCAGTACTGAATTTCCACAACACTAGTTGTCTGTGAAACTAAATGCCTGCTGCCTCGTGGCTAATGCCACACACTTCCTGGTACAATACAGGGTCAATCAACAAGCAGAATCTGGCATGGGATGTGAAATTGACATCATATTCTGGTTGAAATGTGGTTTTCTGGTTGGTCATCAGATACCCATGCATGGTTTTAGCCGATTGTGCAGAATTTCAAGTCATTTTTGTGGTCTCTAAAAAGACTCTTCTTTCTGGAGAGTGGAGTGGTGAGTTACTCCTGGGCACTAGATTACTTACAGTAGGGAGAAACCTAAGAGGTGCGTGTGATGTACATAACACACACACATGAACAAAGAGAGATACAAAAGTGTTTGTTGTTCCAGGCCCTAGTACGTGTTGACACAAAGGTAGATTCCTCAGATCAGAGGATGTGGCTGCTTGCTAATGATCTTGTTACCTTCACCTGCAGTGAAGTCTGCTGAGGGGAGAATGGCTCATAATAATGGCTGGAATGGAGTGAATGGAATGATATCAAACATATGGAAACCCTGTGTTTGATGTGTTCGATACCATTCCAATAATTCCGTTCCAGCCATTACTATGAGCCCACCCTCCCCAATTAGGGTGCCACCTGTGTTTCACTGAAAGATAATGCTGGATTGTAAGCAGTGTGTGGAAGTAGAGTGGAGCAATCTTACCCGACAGTGTTTAAACAGTTGAAAAGGATTAAACTAATGAAAAGGATTTGATGTAATGACCATAGACTAAAATAATCCCAGTCATTGTGTCTATGTTTGGTATCCCTTCCTACAGTCTGTAATTTATTGTGTGGATGATGATGCCATTTCTAGTTTTAGATGTTGTCACATACCGGTCATATACAATGAAAGTAGAAAACAGATTTTTTCCAAATACATATTTTATTATCCATTTCATAGCTCTTAGCTTACAGCAACCCAGTACACCTCAGGAAAACACATACATACATTTGTACACTTTGAAAAGCCCAAATTAAAAAGGTTTTCTCTGGATCCAATTGGACAGAGGATATGAAACAACACAAAAATATTTTGTGGTACTTTGTGAAAACAGATGTTTTCATGTTTCTCCATGCTTATCAGGAATACTACACTTGCTGTTTATGAAACAGACCAACAATCAATACAGATACGATGAACAATGATAATCACAGATATTAAATGACTTGTATGAATACGGAAATCTCAGGTTAAAAAACGAACCATCCTGAAACAGTATCTCTATGCATATTGAGATATTTAGCTGTTTGTAAAGTATAAATAGGGTAAACAACACACACATATATACCGTATATAATATAATATATATATAATATATGTTCTACAATGAAAGGTAGAGCTGTACATTTGTCCAGACCACAACCCTCTCTACATCATCTCCAGGTCATGAGGTCATGAGATCAGAGACTTTTCTTCAGTTTAGATTTCCTCTCCTGACGTTTGCTATGAACACACACACGTAGACACACAACGTTAGACAAACATACACACAACTTTTACAACTACACACGTGCACACACACACACACATGCAAAACACACACATACACAGACATACACATACGTGTACTCACAGCAGACAGCGCTGGACCTTCTGGGTCCAGTATTGAGAGGGGTCGGCACACACAAACTTGTCCCTTCGAGTTTGGAAGCTGCAACAACACAGCACAATGTCAACACATATCACACACACACACACACACCAGAGGATGCTGGTGGCAGCAGCTATAGGAGGATGGGCTCATTGTAATGGCTGAAAAGGAATACATGGAACGGTATCAAACACATCAAACATATGTCAACTAAATGTTTTACAATGCTCCATTCATTCCATTCCAGCCATTATAATGAGACATCCTCCTAACGCTGTTTCCACCAGCCTCCTCTGATACACACACGCACACACACGCGCACACACACGCGCACACACACACAAATTACAGATAGTGAATGAATGTCAATGGTCTTTCCTCTCTCCTCACCTCCCCAAAATGCATTGGAGAAGGTAAAGACAAGACGATTTTACACACAGTGTGTGCTGGGCTGTGATTGGAGGATAACTCACACGACAGCATGGATGTCACAGGAGGAGGTAATGGTCTGGTAAGTGTAGTCTTTCAGCCGTCGGCATTGCACTGGACGCCGAGTGTACTTCAGACAGCAATCTGCTACACACACACACGTACACACACACACACACACACACACACACACTAAGATAGGGAGAGCATGTGTGTATGCAAGAGAGACAATGTGTGCATGTGTGTGCCTGTTTATGATGTGTATGTGTTTGTACTATGGTGTGTGTATGGTGTGTGTGTGCACGTTTGTGCATGTATTGTGTGTATTAGCACTCACCTGATTGTGTGGAGGGGATGAGGATGAGGAGAGATAACAGCACAGCCAGGACACACACTCTACAGCGTAGCATCCTGATCTTCAGATGTGTTCCACAGAGACAGAAAGTAGGGAGAGTGTTTTTGTAGTAGATGTGTTATCTGTAGTGTGTGAGAGAAAGAGAGAATGTGTGTTTCTAACTGTGAGTTTGTTCTTTAAGTAGGGCTCTGGCTGGATTTCCCCCAGATAGCAGTGTCATGGAATGTATTGGCAGGGGGTGTTGAGGTGGGGCGAGGGGGCGTTGTTAGGCTGTTGAGCAACTGTTGGTATGCTCAGGTGTATTGCGTGTCTGAGTGCTCTGCCAGTGAGATTTAATTTCTTCTCCATGTCCTCCTTGGCTACAGATTAATCTTGTTTTCTTCCACTGAAAGATAATGCTGGAATGTAAGCAGTGTGTAGGAGTAGAGTGGAGCAATGTTACCTGAGAAGTGTGTAAACAGCTGAATGAATGGGAGTTGATGTAATGACCATAGACTAAAAGAGGATATGACCCTCACAAACTGCTCAGGTAATATAATCCCAGCCATTGTGTCAAAATCTGAGTTTGACGTCACAGCTGTGATGAAGTACTTATTGTGGATCCAAACTATCATTGACACCAGTAGATGATATAAGATTTGCTTCATTGTTAATTATTACGGAGACACGGAAATGTATATTTGACCTTTACACACACATACATAAACCCAGGTTAGAGGACAGGGTTAGTCACAGTGCAGTGCCCCCTTGTATCGTTCCTCCTCCACACAGGGAGTGTGTGTGTGTGTGTGTGTGTGTGTGTGTGTGTGTGTGTGTGTGTGTGTGTGTGTGTGTGTGTGTGTGTGTGTGTGTGTGTGTGTGTGTGTGTGTGTGTGTGTGTGTGTGTGTGTGTGATGGAGCGCCATTTCCATTCTATTCCAATTTTCTGTAAGCTTGCTTCAGGGCTCGGATGTTTTCTGTGTACCATGGAGCTAATTTGTTGTGACAAACGTTTTTTGTTTGTTTTTAGAGGTGCTACTGCATCTAGGGTATTACGCAAGGTTATTTTAGATCCTCAGTTTGGTGGTTAACTGATTTTTGTACTCCGATGTCCTTGGGTAGGTGGAGGGAGTCTGGAAGGGCATCTAAGAATCTTTGGGTTGTCCGAGAATTTAAAGCACGGCTTTTGATAATCCTTGTTTTAGTTTGAGCAGATTATTTGTTGCGATTGCAGTGATCAGTGGCAACCTTTTTTGAGCCCCACATGTTTAGCAAAAAAATAAACAAATATTTTGCCTGTTTTGCATGTTAATTTGGGATTAATACGTACCACATATCAGTAAAAAAGTTAAAAAAAATATTGAGTTAATAAAGCTGCATACAAACATGAGTAAGGTAGTTCCAAAATACAGGTGTTTCAGCCTAGCTCAGTGCTGTCTGTGGTGGTGGGGCAGCCAGCGGAAAATACAGAGCGTAGGGGTTGGTAATGTTCTCTAGTTGCGCCGGGATTGGCTCAGTGTTCTGTCACTACGTCAACGCAAAATCTACAGGGAGAGCTAGAATGTTCAAGCCCCCTTGGGTGCTGCTATAGATTTACATTAGAAGTGCCAATCCAAGAAAGCTTGAGGTCATTGGCCACAGATAAAATGACGTCAAATCACATTATATCTACCGTAGCTTTGATTGGACTGTTCATGTCAACATCATACTTTTAAAATCTTACCTATCAAGCTTGACAAGCAATCATCATCATGAATTACGTCAACAATCTACTGGCAATCCTTTATTTATTTATTTGTAGGGGACAATGCACATCAATGTTACAATAATGCAACATCCATGTAAATGTGCCGGGTTTAGCCAAAAGCTCATTTGCACCCGTAGTCCCTGGGCAGGTAAAGGCCTTTACACAGCCACAATACAAATACTCACTAAAACAATGCAAAATACAAATACATTACATCCAATAATATATAATTCTAACAACAACAACAACACTATCATCAACTGTCGCCTTGCATATGAGGAACCACATATAACAGGTTTGGATACATTTGAGCCATGTTTTTAATTTACATTTAAAAATACAATAATCAGTGCAGCTTCTCATGTCCATGGGCATTGCATTCTAATATATTGTAACTCTAACAAAGAAGGCCGATTGTACTGTGTCAAAACGGGACAACGCAATCCCCTCTAGTTACTTCCCGTGTTATCGTCACACCCTAATCTGTTTCACCTGTCTTGTGCTTGTCTCCACCCCCCTCCAGGTGTCGCCCATTTTCCCCATTATCCCATGTGCATTTAAATCAAAAATCAAAATCAAATCAAATGTTATTTGTCACATACACATGGTTAGCAGATGTTAATGCGAGTGTAGCGAAATGCTTGTGCTTCTAGTTCCGACCATGCAGTAGTATCTAACAAGTAATCTAACAAATTCACAACAACTACCTTATACACACAAGAGTAAAGGAATGAATACGAGTATGTACATATAAATATATGGATGAGCGATGGCTGACCGGCATAGGCAAGATGCAGTAGATGGTATGGAGTACAGTATATACACATATAT
>QNTS01003159.1:91677-104554 GCA_003317085.1 Hucho hucho
GCAGGTAGTTTACCCCCGGTGATGCGCTGTGCAGTCCTCACTACCCTCTGGAGAGCCTTACGGTTGTGGGCGGAGCAGTTGCCGTACCAGGCGGTGATACAGCCCGACAGGATGCTCTCGATTGTGCATCTGTAAAAGTTTGTGAGTGATTTTGGTGACAAGCCGAATTTCTTCAGCCTCCTGAGGTTGAAGAGGCGCTGTTGCGCCTTCTTCACCACGCTGTCTGTGTGGGTGGACCAATTCAGTTTGTCCGTGATGTGTACGCCGAGGAACTTAAAACTTTCCACCTTCTCCACTACTGTCCCCTCGATGTGGATAGGGGGGTGCTCCCTCTCCTGTTTCCTGAAGTCCACGATCATCTCCTTTGTTTTGCTGACATTGAGTGAGAGGTTATTTTCCTGACACCACACTCCGAGGGCCCTCACCTCCTCTCTGTAGGCCGTCTCGTCGTTGTTGGTAATCAAGCCTACCACTGTAGTGTCGTCAGCAAACTTGATGATTGAGTTGGATGCGTGCTTGGCCACGCAGTCATGGGTAAACAGGGAGTACAGGAGAGGGCTGAGAACGCACCCTTGTGGGGCCCCAGTGTTGAGGATCAGCGGGGTGGAGATGTTGTTTCCTACCCTCACCACCTGGGACCGGCCCGTCAGGAAGTCCAGGACCCAGTTGCACAGGGCTGGGTCGAGACCCAGGGTCTCGAGCTTAATGACGAGCTTGGAGGGAACTATGGTGTTAAATGCTGAGCTGTAGTCGATGAACAGCATTCTTACATAAGTATTCCTCTTGTCCAGATGGGTTAGGGCAGTATGCAGTGTGATTGCGATTGCGTCGTCTGTGGACCTATTGGGACGGTAAGCAAATTGGAGTGGGTCCAGGGTGTCTGGCAGGATGGAGGTGATATGATCCTTGACTAATCTCTCAAAGCACTTCATGATGACGGAAGTGAGTGCTACGGGGCGATAGTCATTTAGCTCAGTTACCTTAGCTTTCTTGGGAACAGGAACAATGGTGGCCCTCTTGAAGCATGTGGGAACAGCAGACTGGGATAGGGACTGATTGAATATGTCCGTAAACACACCAGCCAGCTGGTCTGCGCATGCTCTGAGGACACGGCCAGGGATGCCATCTGGGCCGGCAGCCTTGCGAGGGTTAACACATTAAAATGTTTTTCTCACATTGGCTGCGGTGAAGGTGAGCCCGCAGGTTTTGGTAGCGGGCCGTGTCGGTGGCACTGTATTGTCCTCAAAGCGAGCAAAGAAGTTGTTTAGTTTGTCTGGGAGCAGGACGTCCCTGGTCCGCAACGGGGCTGGTATTCTTTTTGTAGTCCGTGATTGACTGTAGACCCTGCCACATTCCTCTTGTGTCTGAGCCGTTGAATTGTGACTCTACTTTGTCCCTATATTGACGCTTAGCTTGTAAGTATGTTTTATGTTTGTCTGTTGCCAGTTGGGTCTGTCATGGCCACTTTGTACTATCAGACCTCAGGATAAGTTGGTGTTGTCTCGTCAAGCCTACCAGCTTTTTTCCCGTACTCCTGTTTCTCGTTAGTTCCTGTTTTCTAGTTCTCCCGGTTTTTGACCATTCTGCCTGCCCTGACCCTGAGCCTGACTGCCGTTCTGTACCTTACGGACTCTGCCCTGGATTACTGACCTCTGCCTACCCTTGACCTGTCGATTGCCTGCCCCCCGTTTTGTCAATAAACTTTTGTTATTTAGAGCTGTATGATTCTGGGTCTTATCCTGAGGTCTGATAGTACAAAGTGGCCATGACAGACCCAGCAGACTCGGACCAGCTCCGCAACACCGTCTCCTCCCAAGGAGCCACCATTGGGAGACACAAGGAGTTACTTCGAGGTCTTATGAAAGGATTCCCGACCTTGGCAGAATGCCATGAGCGTGCCTTGAATGCATTGCTGGAGCAATTCTGTGGATTATCTGTGAGGCATCCGGCCATGACAGTAACCTCCCAGCACCTCAGTAACACCGCTGTCAGCAGTGCGTCTCGCCAGGCTACCCCGGCTTCCAGAGACCCCTGCTTACCTCCTCCGGAACGCTTCTCTGGAAGGTCAGTGTCCAGTGTTCCCTCATTTTCGAGCTGCAGTCCTCATCCTTCCCATCACACCAATCGAAGATAGTGTATCTCATGACGCTAATGTCTGGGACGGCTCTCGCCTGGGTTACAGCGGTGTGGGAACAACAATCTGCAGTGTGTTTCAGCCTGGAGGAGTTTGTGGCTGAGGTAAAAAAGGTTTTAGATTCTCTGTTGTCCGGGAGAGAGGCTGCACGGAAGTTACTCCAGCTTCGCCAAGACTCCCACCGTGTGGGGCGTATAGTCAAAATCTCTCCGGGTTCTCATTGACTCTGGGGCCGACAAGAGTTTCATGGACGCCACCCTGGTGTCTGAGCTGGGCATCCTCACTCAGCCCCTCTCCATTCCCATGGACATTAGAGCACTGGATGGGCGCGCTATAGGCAGGGTCACTCACAATACTACTCCTATCCACCTGCGTGTGTCCGGGAACCACAGTGAGTCTATACAGTTTATGCTCATCAAGTCTCCTCAGGTTCCCGTGGTATTGGGCTTTTCTTGGCTCCAGCCCCACAATCCCCTTATCAACTGGACTGCTGGTGATATCATGGGCTGGAAAACCATTCTGTCACGCCCATTGCCTGAAGTCGACGCAGCCTGCCACCGGGACGTCTTCCTGTGGGCTCGGAAGAAGCCTCAAACCTCTCCGCGGAGTATCAGGACCTCCGGGAGATTTCAGCAAGGCCCGGGCCACTTCACTTCCTCCACATCGACCATATGACTGCGGGATCAACCTTCTCCCGGGCACTACACCACCCCGGGGATGGCTGTATTCACTGTCGGGTCCGGAGTCCAAGGCTATGGAGACGTACATTAAGGACTCCCAGGCTGCAGGGGGTATCCATCCTTCTGCCTCCCCTGCCAGCGCAGGGTTCTTCTTTGTGGAGAAGAAGGACAAAACCCTGCGCCCGTGCATCGACTACCGGGCGTTCCTGGATCTTAACTTCTTAGGGAGCGGCAGGTGAGGTGACGGTTTTGGATAGTCTGGCGTGCCCAAAGTAAAATGCTTGCCACTCAGGCTCAGAAAATAGGATATGCACATAATTAGTACTATTGGATAGGAAACACTCTGAGGTTTCTAAACGTGTTAACATAATGTCTGTGAGTATAACAGAACTCATTTAGCAGGCGAAAACCCGGGAAAAATCTATCCGGAAATCAGTTTCTGGTGACCTATTGCTCTGTTTGACACACTCCCTATTGAATCCATTTGTAACCAGGACTGAGACTGCAGTACCTATGGCTTCCACTAGATGTCAACAGTCTATATACAAAGACTCAGAGAGATTGGAGTAAACAGAACGAATAGGTACAGGAAATGGCCAAGGTAGCTCAGATGTCAACAAGTTTTCTCGGGCACGAGTCTGGCTGCGCGCCCCACTTTATTTTACTTATATAAGGTATAGGTGACCATCCGAGTGAAATATTATCGTGAATATTCATAAAAGGATAGCTAAGGATGCATTTTAACTGGTACTTGATTTGTTTAGGAAAAGTTTATAGGTACATTTGAACGCGTTCTCTTCACGTTTCAATGGGCGATTCGACGTTGGATTTTCTGAACATAACGCGCCAACCAAACAGAGATTTATGGATATAATAAATGACTTTTTCTAACAAAAGAACCTTTGGATGTCTTCGTTGGACACTTGGGAAGCCCTCAGCAGAAGTTCTTCAAAAGGTAAGGGATTTGTTTTCACTGTGAAATGTGTTTTGTGTGAACCGCGATGGTTTATGAATTTATGCTAATGCAGAAATATTGGAGGTGCTACCCTCAAACAATCAAATGATATGCTTTCGCCGTAAAGCCTTTTTGAAATCTGACAACGCTGTGATATTGCCAAGAAGCAGAGCTTTTGATGACTATGCAACACTTGTATATTGATGAATGTTTAATAATTCAACTTTTGGATTTTGAATTTGGCGCCTTGCATTTCACCGGGTAGTGTCAGGAGTGGGCTAGCGCCCCACCACTCCGTAAGTAGTTAAGCACCGCTTCACCCCAGCCCCCTTATTGATCCATCCAGAACCGCCCCGTCAGTTCGTGGTGGAGGTTGACGTGTCAGATGTTGGAGTGGGGGCCGTTCTGCCCTGGACCTTAAGCTGCATCCCTGCGCCTTCTTCTCCCATCGTCTTAACGCCACGGAGAGGAATTATGATGTGGTGAATCAAGAACTACTCACAGTGAAGATGGCATTGGAGGAGCGGAGACACTGGTTAGAGGGGGCAGAACTTCCATTCATAGTGTAGACGGACCACAAGAACCTGGAATATCTCCGCATCGCCAAGCATCTCAACTCCAGGCAAGCTCAATGGGCTGGTTCAACACCATCTCCTACCGCCCGAGGTCTAAGAATGTTAAGCCGGACGCACTTTACACAGCTATAGCATCGCATCTACACCCTCGGACCCCGAGACAATCCTTCCTACCTCTTGCGCCTCCCCCCCCCCACCCTAGCCTTTGTGCGACAATGCTTTTGGTGGCCCACCATGGTCCCTGATGTCTCTGCGTTCGTCACTGCCTGCACTGATGGTGCTCAGAACAAGACTCCTCGGCAAGCTCCGGCTGGCTTCCTTCAACCTCTTCCTGTCCCTCACCATCCCTGGTCACATATATCCCTGGACTTCGTCACTGGTCTCCCTTTGTCTGATTGCAACACCACTATCCTCACGGTAGTGGACAGGTTTTCCAAAGTCACGTATTTCATTCCCCAAGCTACCTTCTGCCAAGGAGATGGCCCAGCTCATGGTGCAGCACGTCTTCCGGATCCATGGACTTCCGGTGGACATGGTCTCCGACCGGGGTCCTCAGTTCTCGTCCCGGTTCTGGAAGGTGTTCTGCACACTCATTGGGTTGTCGACCAGCCTATTCTCTGGGTTTCATCCTCAATCTAATGGCCAGTCAGAGCTTGCCAATCAGGACGTGGAGACGACTCTTCGGTGCCTCATCTCGACCAACCCCACCACCAGGAGCCAGCAACTCGTGTGGGTGGAGTTCCCGGGTGTACACCCTTCCCTGCTCGGCTACTGGGCTCTCGCCCTTCGACTGCTCTGTCGGTTATCAGCCCCCGCTCTTCCCAGAGCAAGAGGAAGAGGTCAACATACCTTCTGCCCAGATGTTTGCCCCCCGCTGGCGTACCTGGAAGAGAGCTCAGTCCGCTCTTCTCAAGACCACCTCCAGTTATTGTCGACAAGTGGACCGCCACCGGACCCCGGCTCCCGCTATCGTCTTTGGCAGAGGGTATGGCTGTCCACTCGGGATCTGCCCCTCCAGGTACAATAATGCAAACTTTCCCCCCGTTTTATCATCCCTTTCTCCATCTCCAGGTTGATAGTTATCCTGGAGGTGCTTTCCTTGAGCATGATATGCCGGCATAGGGGTGGAGGGGCAGGACCATGCAGGACCTTAAAGAGAAGGCTTGCATCTACATACTGCTTAAAGCTATCCAGACTGAAATCAATTATGTTTGTAAATTGTATGACAATGGGTGACTATTTGGTTTGTTATCAAAAATGTTAAGTGTTTGTTTGTAGAGTGATTCAAATGGTTTCAGAATAGTAGCCCCTGCTTGTGACCAGCATGTGCATCTCAGATGTCAGAAGATCATAGCGTGCATATATAGTTTGGCGGCTTCCAGAGGAGGCCTAAAGTTGGATAATCCAAACTTAACCGTGTTTAACCTCTCTGCACACGGTGGGACGGTCACGTCTGGTGAAATTGCAGAGCGCCAACTTCAAATTACAGAAATACTAATTTCAAACATTCATGAAAATACAAGTGTTGCACACTCTTCAAAAGCTTAGACTCTTGGCAATCTCACAGCATTGTCAGATTTCAAAAAGGCTTTACGGCGAAAGCAGAACATTTGATTGTCTGAGGACAGCACCCCATGTACTTCCACCATTAGCATAAAAACCTAACCAGCGCGGGTGTCACAAAACACATAAAAAGAGCTAAAATAAATTGCTTACCTTTGAAGATCTTCTGCTGATGGTAATCCGAAGTGTCCAAGCAAGACATTCAATGTTCCTTTTGTTTGAAAAAGTCCCTATTTATATCCATAAATCTCAATTTGGTTGGTGTTATGGATTATATGTTTAATGACTAAATGTTTGTACATTTAAGAAAATACTAAGAATATTCAATTTTAAAAATGTATGCAATAGAGATAGGGTTATAAGACAAATGATAATTCAATTGATGTGTGTGTGTCTAAAAATGAATATTGTGTGGAGAGCGGAACAGGATGGTACGACTTGCCAGAAGGAGTCTGTGAGAACAAAGAATTCTTTGTGAAACTATATTAGGAAAAGAGGCCTTCTCGACCTTGGGAAGGGAGGATGTCTGGAATTGACTTATGTTGCAAGATGGTGTTAGGCCGAGGGAGGTACTGTGGGAAAATATTATTTCCTAGAGAGGGTGGGGCATTTGTATAATTTGTTATTAACTAGAGCTTTACAACCTCTAGGAATTATTCAAAGCCTGATTGATAGTTTATGTCAACAATTGAGAACAAAATTCTCGTGACAGTTGGCGCGTTCTGTTCAGAAAATCCAACGTCCACTCGCCCAATATAGAAGACACAGAGACCGGTAAAAATATACCTATAAACTTTGTCCAAACAAATCAAACCATGTTTCTAATCGATCCTTAGGTACACTATTATGTTTATTAACTATTATATTTCACACGGATAATATCTTGAGCGATAGAAAAGTAAAAAACAGAGGTGCATGCTTGCGGTCCCGCGCGCCAAACCCAAAAGGTACTTCCTCACTCCACTTATATAAACTTCCCCTATTCCTCTAGTATTCAAGGTCAACTCTTGAAACTTCGTCTAAAGTCGGTTGACATCTAGTCGAAGCCATAGGTACTGTAACCTGGGAGCTGGATTTCAGCAGATCCTCTAGCAACCCATTGGAAAATGAGCAAGCTCACAGAATGACATTTTCTTGGATGGATTTTCCTCTGGTTTTTGCCTGCCATATCAGTTCTGTTATACTCACAGACATTATTTTAACAGTTTTAGAAACGTCAGAGTGTTTTCTATCCAATACTACTAATTATGTGCATATCCTAGCTTCTGGGCCTGAGTAACAAGCAGTTTACTTTGGGCACGTCCGACAGGCGGAAATTCAGGAAACTAGACCCTTGCGCTAAAAGGTTAACCACCTTCTTCATGTTTCTTAAATGTCAAGTTGGAGTCTAAAATGACGCTGAGATGCCTGAAGTTAGACACAACTTTCAGATTCTCCCCATTAACAAGAACAGCTAGTTCGGAAGAATCAATGGTTTTCTTAGAGGGATGCATACAAACAGTCTTGTCGATATTTAAATGCAGGCAAGTATTAGTCCGGTAATCCGCCTGGCCCTGCGGCCTTGTGAATGTTGACCTGTCAATGTCTTACCCACATTGGCTGCGGAGAGCATGATCACACAGTCTTCCGGTACAGCTGATGCTCTCATGCATGGTTCAGTGTTATTTGCCTCGAAGTGAGCATAAAAGTAGTTTAGCTCGTCTGGTAGGCTCGTGTCACTGGGCAGCTCTCGGCTGTGCTTCCCTTTGTAGTCTAATGGTTTGCAGGCCCTGCCACATCTGACGAGCGTCAGAGTCGGTGTAGTACGACTCGATCTTAGTCCTGCATTGACACTTTGCCTGTTTGATAGTTCGTCGGAGGGCATAGCGGAATTTCTTATAAGCTTCCGGGTTAGAGTCCCGCTCATTGAAAGCGGCAGCTCTACCCTTTAACTCAGTGTGGATGTTGCCTGTAATCCATGGCTTCTGGTTGGGGTATGTATGTACGGTCACTGTGGGGACAACGTCATCGATGCACTTATTGATGAAGCCAGTGACTGATGGGGTGTACTCCTCAATGCCATCGGAAGAATCCCGGAACATATTCCAGTCTGTGCTAGCAAAACAGTCCTGTAGCTTAGCATCTGCTTCATCTGACCACTTTCTTATTGACAGAGTCACTGGTGCTTCCTCCTTTAGTTTTTGCTTGTCAGCAGGAATCAGGAGGATAGAATTATGGTCAGAATTGCCAAATGGAGAGCTTTTTACACATCTCTGTGTGTGGAGTAAAGGTGGTCCAGAGTTTCTTTTCCCTCTGGTTGCACCTTTAACATACTGGTAGAGATTAGGTAGAACGGATTTGAGTTTCCCTGCATTAAAGTCCCCGGCCACTAGGAGCGCCGCCTCTGGATGAACGTTGTCCTGTTTGCTTATGGCCGTATACAGCTCATTGAGTGCGGTCTTAGTGCCAGCATCGGTCTGCGGTGGTATATAGACAGCTACGAAAAATATAGATGTAAACTCTCTTAGTAAATAGTGTGGTCTACAGCTTATCATGAGATACTCTACCTCAGGGGAGCAAAACCTTACCTATTGTTCACCTAATACTTATTTTTTTTTTGCACTGTTGGTTAGAGCCTGTAAGTAAGCATTTCACTGTAAGGTCTACACCTGTTGTATTCTGCGCATGTGACAAATAAACTTTGATTTGATTTGACCTTGAGACTTCCTTAGATATCGTGCACCAGCTGTTGTTTACAAATATACATAGGCTGCCCCCCTTGTCTTACCAGAGGCCGCTGTTCTATCCTGCCGAAAAAGCTTAAAACCCGACAGCTGTATGTTAATCATATCGTCGTTCAGCCACAACTCAGTGAAACATAAGATATTACAGTATTTAATGTCCTTTTGGTAGGATATACGTGCTCGTAGTTCATCTCTTTTATTATCGATTGATTGTACGTTGGCTAATAGGACCAATGGTACCCTCCGTCGCCCTCTCGGCGACGGAGGGTAATCTCTTTTTGGTCATAAGACACAAATAATGCGAAAAAACATACACAATAGCACAATTAGTTACGGAATCGTACACCGGCAGCCATCTCCATCAGCGCCATATATAATCCACTGTCTGTCCTCTGATCTGACACCCCCAGACAGCCAGCCAAGCTGAGTTATGTCCGCCGCCTGAGGACATTCTTGAACCGTCACACACGATCTGCATCTTTAATCAAAACAACACACACACAAATGCACACACTACCTGATGAGATAGAGATGGTAACACACTTGTCTACAACACACACACAGTAGTTTATACAAGCAAGAAAACGGCAGCCTGTATGTGTGTTGAGGAGTGTGTGTGTGTGTGTCCAGCGCTCTATGATGTTCGACCAGACTAATTACCTGAATCAACAGAGTAAAGAGCAGTGGCGGGACCCTGGACACACACACACACAAACAATGCACACATGTGTGTGTACAGTGGGGAAAAAAAGTATTTAGTCAGCCACCAATTGTGCAAGTTCTCTCACTTAAAAAGATGAGAGAGGCCTGTAATTTTCATCATAGGTACACTTCAACTATGACAGACAGACTAAATACTTTTTTTCCCCACTGTATGTCTGGTTTGGGTTGGGTAAGGTAAGGTAGTCTGCGACAGACTAACTGATACTGTGGCTCCCCTTACTGGGGGTGGGGTGACAGACAGAAACAGACAGAAACAGGTTGGTTTAGTTTTTTTTTATTATTAAAATCGGCACACATCCATAATGTTCATCTTTAGAACACTGGAATATACAAGTCTATTTCACTTTCCTGGAGATATGAAGTCCAGAAACTGTCTTTATGTCATCAGAAGGAAAGACATCTAAAACAGGAAGGAAGGCCACAGTGTGGGGTTACCATAGAAACCTTGTATGCTGACACACACACACACACACACACACACACACTCTAACAGCAGGTGAAGGTGTTCCAGGTGTTTTGAGTACCGTGGTGACAGACAGAGTACTAGTGAGGCTACGCCCCTGATCCAGACCACTCCAATCAGATAGTAGGAAACAAAAAATAAGCAAGCCTTTTCAACACAAACAGACAGAGGGGATTGGGATCGTCTGTAATTGATGTTGATTTCCGGCACAAACTAGTTTGTCTGAACCCTGCCCCGGGATAATGTCACACTCACACCAGCGTGAGGTGACGTCATCACTATGCGCCGGGGAGGGTGAAAGGTTATTTAAATAAACTCCTCTTAATCTTCTCCACCTCCATCTGAAAAAGACAAACACCAAATGTAATGCATAGCTAAGATGAAAAATGTAGCAGCGGTAAATGAATGTTGTTCAGCACTAGACGTCGAGCATCACTAGCTGTGTTCACCTGCATAGTAATGCGGATCCTCTTCTCCTCGTCCAAGTCACTAGACAACTGCTTCATCTCCTGCCTGGGACAGAGAAACCAGTCACTCACACTATTAAAAAACAAACAAACACACACACACACACACACACACACACCTGTGTTGGCTCTTCAGCAGTTCTACAGAGGCTCTCAGCTCTCTCAGCTGTCCCCTCAGCTCCTCCAGGGTGGGTGTCGGCCTGGGCTCAGGGGAGGGGCTTATACATGAAGAGGTGGGTTTTGCGTATGAAGGGGAGGGGCTTATAGGGTGGAGGGCCAGGCTTTCTGTCGACAGTGGGTGAAGGACAGCAGGCTTGGGTGGCAGCACACCCTTACTGTCAGGTACCTGTGGGGAATGTCACAAATCAGGATTCATGAGTTAGCCAGCTAACTTACTTAAATGTTTGGAAATAACTTCCCATTTGTTAGGAAGATATGCTTTAAATAGGCTTGGATTGATTCTATTGTTTCAACCAGCAATTCATACTCAGGTCTAGGTTCATTAATAAACCAGAAAGCCTTTTTATGTTTCGAAGGCCAACTTGAGAATACACAAACACACACAATATACTCTGATTCACTGCTAAAATGTCTTACAGTGATGGTGGGAAGTGCTTTCCTCTTAGAGACATCTACTGGTCTAGGACACAATGAGTCCTGCTGCTCTTCCTTTTCTCTGTCCTTCCCCCTTCTCTGCTCCTCCACCGCAGGAGAATCCAGAAGGTCAATACTGGACAGAGAAGACTGAGAGAGAAAGAAGAGGAGAGAGGTGTCATCAAGACATGTTAAAAGAAAAATGTGTACGTGTGCGTGTGTGTGTGTGTGTTTGCGTTTGTGTGTGTGCGTACACTTACTGTGCTGATGATCAGGGAGCGTGGTCTGCGGACGAGGACGCTTGGTCGCATTATGGTGGGATGGCTTAGTTTCTCTGTAGACAAGAATACCGAGTCCAAATCAACCACATCTACACACAGACACACATTATATTGTTAATCCATAGGAACACATAATATCTTACCAGAGACCAGGCACAAACAAACACAAAGTTCCCTGACCAATATGAAGGCTAGGGCAGCTAATTCCTCACATTTGGACAGAGAGAGAGAGAGAGAACTGAGGATCTTCATTCATATTCAAACCTCTCTGTCTCTTAAGTCAGCCAACTCCCTACTCTGATTGGACTAATGTCCTGTCACATAACTGTCAAACTTCCCCAGGTCTGCCCCTTGTCCTCTCAGTAAAACTCACCAATGTCTTTTGACCTGTCAGAATCAGGATCTGGAGTCACAGCCCCACCCTCAGACTTAGGGCTCTCACACCTGAACAGGCAGACCAGTTTACAACTTTAGTGTGTATGTATGTGTGTGTGTGTGTGTGTGTGTGTGTGTGTGTGTGTGTGTACTGACGGTACAGAAGGAGGTCTCTCAGGTCTGTCGGGGCGTCGGGGAGGGAGGTGGGAGGAGCTTGTCTTTGGTGGGTGGGGCTTTTTTGGAGGGATGGATGGAAGGGTGTGCTTAGGGATCTCTCCAACCTTCACCTCCTCACCTACACACAAACACATTCACACACAAAGAAACACGTATACAGACGGGATAAGTGAGGATGTCGCACGCACGCACGCACGCACGCACACACACACGCACACCACACACACCACACACAGAGTGTAGAGGTGAGGTGTGAGCCAGGAGAGGAGAGTTAAGGCAGGCAGGCTGAATAGGGCCATATAGGGTAGTAGTCCGGCTGCAGTAAGCCAAAGCAGGCATAGTAGATGATTATGGAATAGTGTAGCATTGTAATGGTAGTGGTAGTAGTAGTATAGTAGTAGTAGTAGTAGTAGTACCTCTGTTTTCATCAGATCTGTGAGGCAGAGTTAGTAGCTTTTTTATAGTATTACTGTAGTAGTACTGTAGTACCTATGTTGTCGTCAGGTGGTCTGTGAGGCATGTGCTCTGGCCGCTCCGGGGGTACCTTCTTGACCTCTGACCTTTTCTCTACAGGTCACACAAGGGTCAGCGGTCAACTGAGGGTGACATTACTGACACTCTTTCCTATAGATATCTCTATCTTTGGTTCTCTCCCTGTTTAATTATCACCATTTGGTTCTCTCCCTGTTTAATTATCACCATTTGGTTCTCTCCCTGTTTAATTATCACCATTTGGTTCTCTCCCTGTTTAATTATCACCATTTGGTTCTCTGCCTGTTTAATTATCACCATTGTTCCTAGTTTCTATCTCTCTCCCTTACACACACTAACACAAAACAGAGAAGAGCAGAGACGGAGATAGAGAGAGGATTGAGACACGCACAAAACGGTACCAGTGGCTGAGCGGAGAAGAGCAGAGAGGAGAGATAGAGAGAGGATTGTGATAAAGGAGAGGTAAGGTGAGGAAAAATAGGGGATTGCCTGTGGAGAGGAGATGGGGGATTACCTGTGGAAAGAGGGGATGGGGGATTACCTGTGGAGAGAGGAGATGGGGGATTACCTGTGGAGAGAGGAGATGGGGGATAACCTGTGGAGAGAGGAGATGGGGGATTACCTGTGGAGAGAGGAGATGGGGGATTATCTGTGGAGAGAGGAGATGGGGGATTA
>QNTS01003159.1:104932-122652 GCA_003317085.1 Hucho hucho
TATCTGTGGAGAGAGGAGATGGGGGATTACCTGTGGAGAGAGGAGATGGGGGATTACCTGTGGAGAGAGGAGATGGGGGATTACCTGTGGAGAGAGGAGATGGGGGATTACATGTGGAGAGAGGAGATGGGGGATTACCTGTGGAGAGAGGAGATGGGGGATTACCTGTGGAGAGAGGAGATGGGGGATTACATGTGGAGAGAGGAGATGGGGGATTACCTGTGGAGAGAGGAGATGGGGGATTACCTGTGGTGTGTTTACCCGAAGGGGCGCTGGGGGGAGGCGACTTCTTTGGTCTCTGCAAACGCACACAAAGAAACACTAAGTGATTTTGCTCTCATGGAATGTCATTCCTTGAACACTATAATAACAGTACAAATTAAATGATATTTGTGCGTCTTACCCCTTTCTCCACATCAGGTATTAACAGCTTGACAAAGTTATCAGGGAAGACTCCCCTTTTCCCACCTATCTCCCCCATCCACCACCCCGTGTCAGCACAGTCCTACAACACACAGAATCCACATACACAGGTTCAACACACTAGGCTTGGGCGGTATACTTTATCAACTCTATACCGTATCAACTCTATACCGGGGAATTTGGAAATAGCCACGGGATGGTTTTTCAATACCGTTGAAAATATTTTCAATAATTTTAATATTTGTAGCTACTTTCAGTAAATTCCTGCAGTCAATTTGTGCAATACATTAGGAGATGAAGCAGTTCACATTCTTCATTTCACGTGTCACATTATTTTACATTATGAAGCTTACCGTAGTTCCCCAGAACAGTTGAGCCAGTCACGTGTTTGTGAGTCCAGCTGTTTATTGACAGGGGTCACGGTTTATATTGAAAGTCAACAGTGTTTTTTTGCTTCAATAGAGTGATCAGGGACGTGCAGCTATAGTTTCCCTTCACATAAAATACATCAGTGCACCACATTCGGCAGAAAACAGCTTCATTGTCATCAGATGACTACAGAAGTGCGACGCTATTTGACTGGCAGCCACACAAGTAAATGAGCTTACAATGAAAAAGCAAGATATTTCTTTGCAAAAAATGATGCATGGCCATCATATTTCTAATGTTTATCATAGAAAGAATGTAACTAGCTACATTTCCTAATGTTTCGCTTAAAGTTTATCTTGCATTTTACCGGAGAAAAATAGTCTGGCTACACCAAGAAAAAAGTAGAAAAGTAGCCACTCATCTGAGTGGAGAAGCGCAACTGAAGCACAACATTTGAAATTAGAATAAGATCAAGTTAGATCTGCGTTTACCAAACGCAGCAATATATTTCTTATGCATTTTATCTTATTTGTTTATTTTCATTTGCGGTTAGCATATTTAGCTAGCAGCCTCCATGGAAATTTGCCTTTAGTTGTGCTAATTTTGTTAGCATTCTGGTAAAATATGCCCAATGGGCTTTTTTGCAGGTTTTCTTTGGCGCCCCCTCGTGTACTAAACTTGTAATACAGTCAATCCCGACAAAGAGATGGACAGTCTGAAAACTGCCCAAGCATAATACACACTGGGGTTGGGGTCAATTAAAATGTCATTTGAAATTGTAATTACATTTTTGAATTCACTCCTGAAGGGGAGAATTTATGTTGAATACAAAACAATCTTCAAGCTATGGAATTGTAATTGAATTGTAATTGAATTGTAATTGGACTGTTTAAAATTTAATTGGAATTGTAAAAGCATTTCATCTTTGGAATTAAATGGGAATTGGCCTATATGGACAGGACTACATGGAAAAGTTTCTTCCAGAAGAAATATGAAAAGCATATGCATAACCATGGCAGCAATTGAAAGGGAACAGTTTGGAAATTATGGGAATATTATTATTATTATTATTATTATTATTATTATTATAATATATGTATTTTTATCTTAGGGGTGGATCATCTTAATATAGCGGAAATATTGTTGCTTCCATCAATGTAATTGTCTACTTCATTTCCAAACCAACCAAAACTTTTTTGGTAAATATTTATATCCATATACATACACGTACATACACATATGCATAAATTACACATATATACATACACATACCTATATAGACATACATACGTTTTTAGAATCTACCTTTATTATTCCCCGTGAACCCTACCACCCTTCCCCCAATTGGAGTAAACTAATAAACAATAACACTTAGGCTTCTACCTTCAGTTTATACATCTTATACACTTTTTACAGACACAATCTATTTTACAATCGTTATATTTTGTTTGTTTTTAGTCCTTCCTCTATTTCTGATGTCCATCCAGTTTGATTTCTATTTGGAACTGTGCTATTTCACAAAATCTCTGAACCTTTATACATTTTACAGATCCCATGTTTTACATTGGTTATCTTGTTGTTATTAGTCCCACCCTTCAGCTCCATTCAACCCCTCCCATCTATCTTTCAACACTATCCATTATGGATTTCTATTTGCCTTATATTTTTCACCTGTGCTGTGATGCTTCACAAAAGTACCTTTCGATTCTAATGGCTTCTACAGATTGTAAATTAAAAATACAAATGTTTGCTAAAATAATAATTATATTATTGATTGATTGACTATGGCTTTTCAAATCACCCCGTATTGCTATCTGCAGCGTTAGTTCTAGGCAAATGTTGCAATTCTTCATCCATTCCTGGACCTGTGACCAAAAACGAGCTACATATGGACAATACCAAAATAAATGATCTAATGACTCTGCCTCCTCACAGCAAATTCTGCAGAGCTTGGAAGATTGTATCCCCCATATATATATATATATATATAACATTCTATTAGTTGCAAGAATTTTTTATAGTAATTTAAATGGAAAAATGTGAAGTTTTGAATCCGGCGTTGTTTTGCGTATCAATTCATAAACCATGTGCCATGGAATGGGTACATTGAAAATCTCTTCCTAACTATTTTGCAATTTATATGGCACAGCTGTCAGTTTTTTGGTCCTTAAATGAAATTGGTATATGTTTTTATTTATCACACTTTTCTTTAACCATTTATGTTCTTTAATACAGGGCCGACATACAAGTTCCTTACTTTCTTACCCTTCTACTTGCCTCTTCCATTTTGTGATAATGCTGCAATTAGTTGGTTGTAATTTTGGGTAGAGCAGACATTTCCATAGGTCTGTGTTAGCTGCATGTGTGCCATATCATAAATAGGACTAGTGGAGTTATCATTCACAAAAATTATATATATATTTTTTTTTCTTCGAAAAATATATTTTTTTTTTTATCAATTAGTATATTTGAGTTTAACCACAATATTTGTTGTATTATTTGTTCTCTCTTTTCAGGTGGATTAAACTGAAATTGCAACCAACTTTCTAAGGCTTGTTTAAAAAAATAACTATATTTTGGAGATTATTTCCTTTTCAAATAACCGAAAGTGAGCAGTTGTAATCTGAATAAAGGGAAAAAGGCCATTCTTGAACATAGGAAGAGACATTCCTACCAATTTACTAGAGAACCAGTTTGGATTGAAGTATAACTTTTGTATGACTGATGCCTTTAGTGAGAGGTCTAATGCTTTAATATGTAATAATTTCTGCCCTCCGAATTCATTCGTTAATTTTGTCTGGCTTGCCATTCCAAATAAAATTGAATATTTTTTGTTCACATAATTTAAAAAGCAGGTCACTAGGTGTAGGCAAAACCATAAGCAAATAGGTAAACTGTGATATGACTAAAGAGTTAATCAGCATGATTTTTCCACAAATAGACAGGTATTTTCCTTTCCATGGTAGCAAGATCTTATCTATTTTTGCTAACTTCCTATAAAAATGTATTGGAGTGAGATAATTTCTTTCTTTTGGGATTTGTATACCGAGTATGTCCACATCTCCGTCAGACCATTTAATTGGTAAACTACACGGTAATGTAAAATGTGAATTTTTTTGTGATCCAATGGCCTCTAAAGGCACATTTAAAAGTGTCCCATACAATAAGGGGATCTGCTGTACCTAAGTTATGTCAGAAAAAGTCAGTTATAAATTCTTCTGTCCTAGTTCTAAACAATTTATCATCTAGCAGGCTTTGATTAAATGTCCAATATCATCGCCCACGTGGAAATTCTGTAAGAGTAACATATATATGCCAATTATGTGATGATCCGACCGCATTCTGTCCCGTCAACACTTTTTTTACTTTGGTGCCAGAGAGAATGGCATAAAAAAGTAATCAAGACGACTAGCTTGATTAAGCCTCCGCCATGTATATCTCACTAGGTCAGGGTATTTAAGTCTCCATATATCCACTTATTCCAACATATCCATGACATTCATGATTTCCTTAAGTGCCTGAGGGTGATAGTTTGTAGTGTGATTTCCTTTCCGGTCCATAGAGGTATTTAAGACCGTATTAAAATCTCCCACCATAATAATAGAGGCTAGTGTTGCTTGTAGAGTTGATACATTGTTATATATATTTTCAAAGAAGCTTGGATCATCATTATTTGGACCGTATAGGTTAATAAGCCATATCTGTTTATTGTCCAATATTTAAAATAATCAATCTACCTTGATGATCTGTTTGGACAATTTGCACATTTGGATCAAAATTACTGTTAATTAATACCATCACCCTTTTTGAATTTCTTTGCCAATGGGAGAAATATATTTTGCCCCCCCCAGTCCTTTTTCCACAAAACTTCATCTAAAATTGTTGAATGAGTTTCCTGTAAACAATAGATATTATATTCCTTCTCTTTTTGCCAGGTAAATACTGATGGTCTTTTCTTATTATCTGCTAAGCCATTACAATTGTAACTGGCTATACTTATTTCGCCACCATAATGAGACACAACTTTCAATTCTATTTATCAAAATATATGTTTGTAAACGTACCATTAAAAGGTAGCATGATGATTGAGTGTCTATATAGCTGTACCATGATATTTGCATTGCTACTAAGTAAACCTCCAATTGGTCCCCACTATTCCACCCGCTAAAAGCCCTCCTCATCCCGAGAATATACATATATTTTTTAAATCCTGTTTCTTATTTTCCATAATTAGCTATTAATATTTGTAGTAATGTAGGCAATTTATGCAAAGGATTTTACCTCTCACCAGTCTCGCCATTACCAAAATTACATTATTGCAAGCAATTATTATATTAGCAAACAATTATTGTCTTGTCCTATATTGTCCCTAACATCTTTTACTCCTTTGCAACAGTTGTGGGATACGCACATACACCCACACACTCATACACACACAACCCCTTTCCCTCCACACAACCATAGGCTCACATTCAACAGTTGCACCATCCCAGAGCCCAACTCAAGAAAGGTCTTGATTTACGAATGCATATACAGTTGCAGCTGTATGAGAAGGCCTGCAAGACTGTGCAAAAAAATTGGCAGAAATGGGGAGATTTTATTAACCATTAAATAAATGAATTAGATATATAATTTATTTAAAAGATTTTGTTCCCCATGATAGGACAATAAATAAATTAAATGTATAATTTCTTTTAAAAACGCTGTTCCACCATGATAGGACTATAAATAAATAAATAATATGTATAATTCATTATAAAAAGTGAACAACATTGCAAGCTCTCTCACAACAATACATTGGTTCTGGGATATGCAACCATTTCCTTTCTCACTCAACGCCACACTTTCCCAAACATTAACAAAAAAACACACTCACCACACCATCCACACATACTGTGCCTTCTGTTTACTGTTTTTATCTTCACCATGTTGAATTAGTGCTTTTGTGTTCCAATTAGTTATATTTGAAGATATATAGAAAAGCTATATTTTTTGTTGTATTATTACAATCCATAACCGGGCTAGAATTATTTTCCTTGTCTATAAGAACTTTGTAATTTTTAAATAGCCATGGAGTAGTCTTTGTGTCTCTGAACAACTGGTTATCAATATATAGTTTATCGACGACGAGAGCTACTCGTTTCCCTTTCAATCTATTTTCCTTGAAAATTGGATACAGAACTTACGCCCTTCTGCAATTTCCTTCGGGAAGTGGTCATTCAGGTGAGGACACAACAGTTCACCTGACACAAGACTAAATCCAAACATTACATTGCTGAATTTATGACCATTTTACATTTACTGGACTTTTTGCTGCATTTGTCGATAAAGAAATCAGAAAATATTCTGGATACATTCAGTAACATGATAAGAATATTCTTGGTATATTTGGGGTAGGTGCAATATAAGACGAAAAACTGGTGGCCACGTTCCTCTCCAAAGTGTGCACAGTTATTAAGTAATTTCAATGCACTTTTATGACTCAAAGAAGAGTCTTCAACTATAAGGTGCTTTTGGAGTTCTCCTAGCTGTACCATTGAGGAACTAGAGCAAGCACAGTTGTTTTGTTGGAACACAACCCTGCATCCCCGCCATTACACAATTACTGTTGTTTACGCAATCTAAAAACTGTCCATTATAATTCACAATCTGGGTCAGGTGGGCATCATTTGAAGGTCTGTTCTATTGCCAACATGACTAGCTAAGTTATAAAATACAATAGTACAGCGTTAGGCTTTGACAATGCAATTCAGGGAAACAGATCATCATTTTGGTGCGCATAGAAAGGAGTGTATTCAGGGGCGTAGGCTCCTTCTGTTCGGAACAACCCAGGGTATGACCACATGTCATCTTGGAACTGTACATCAAACACAGTGATTATAAACGCTGACACTGTATATGACATGAGTTTTCTGGAAATGTGAATTGCACATTTGGACATTTGGGTTCAGAACGGCTGTCAGTCAAAATCCACACAGCGCTGTGAACCCGAAGAGCCAGAGCTCTGACATCATGTATAGCATGTTACTGTATAGCCACTGCGTTCCAATTTAGGTGCTTATTAGTGCCCAAATCTGCCATTTTCAACCCGTATACGGGTACGAGTGGAAATGGCTACTTGAATTGGAATTCAATATTTATACATCTCCCCGTTAATGGATTTAATGCACTTAAAATAAAGAATTTACTCCAGAATTTGAATTAAATGGAATTTACAGGTAGAGGGAATTGAATTGGAATTGAATTTGTGGAATGAACCCCAACCCTGATACACACACATGCACAACTGCATGCATGGACACTCAGAGGTTAGACACACACACCCTGTTGATTATGGTGACAATCTCTCCCTCTTTGATTGACAGCTCGTCTTCGTTATGGGCGTTGTACGGGAAGATGACCTTACACAGCTCACGGCCTGGGAACCAATCAGAATACAGACACTCACGTTGAATCCCAAAACTCAGGTTTATTAAAGTAAATCAAGAGACTCAGCAGGTGTGAATCTTTATCTTATTCTAGGTGTGAAACAGGAAGTGAGAGACTGTCCAATGAGAAACTAGAAGATCCCAGGCCCGTCCCTCTCACCTTTCACAATGCCCTCAGGTTTCGCCTTCATGGTTTCCAGGGCAACAGAGGGTGATTTCCTAACCTGTGCCTAGAGGAGAAGAGGGAAACACACAGGAAACTACATTCCCAGATATCTCCATTTGCGATCATCAGTGGATCAATTCCGGACTGGGCTCTGTCTATGTGACACACACACACACACACACACACACACACACACACACACACACACACACACACACACACACACACACACACAGCCCGGTCTGTCTCAAACACACACTTCTCTGTTTCACACTCAGAAGAACATCCCAACTCCTCTCCCCCTCTCTCTCCCCCAGTCCCTCTCCCCCTCTCCCCCAGTCCCAGTTCCCTCTCCCTCCACAACTTCCTGCCTCTCTCTCTCTTCTTTCCTCCCACTGCATCCCTCTTTCTACCCAGTCGAGCTGTTCTAATTTCAAGCCATGTGGAGCACACACACACACACACACTCTCCGGTACACAACTGGTCAACCATCGTTAAAGTAACGTCAGACTGTGACACACAGCTGGATACTCCCTCAGCCCTCAGGGGAAGACAGAGTTCAGTCTAGTACAGAAGTTAACTGTAGACACTTTGTATTCTTTGGAGGTGGGGCAATCTGATCCTACATCTGTGTTTAAAGGCTACTACCAGGAAGTACCCCCCCATAGTAACCCCCCTACCCATCTAAACCACTCTCCCACCACCAGCCCAATTATCATTAGAGAACAGAGATTACACTTCCCATAAACCACCACTACACAGCCACCCGCACAGCAGGACAGGCTGCTAAATATCCTACACACATAAGCACAAACACGCACACACACACAGCCTGACACGTACCCACACTCACACACACAACAAACATAGATTATCACACGCATACACACTCTGACACAGATCAATATGCTCATACACAACAAACACTACACAAGACACACCCTAAACCAAACATGACCCTGACATCCACACAGTCCCGTTGTAAATCAGCGAGAGCATGACAAGAGAAAAGGAGAGAGAACAAAGTGAAGAGAGAGAGAGGAGAGAGAAAAGGAGAGTGAACAAAGTGGAGAGAGAGAGAGGAGAGAGAAAAGTGAAGAGAGAGAGAAAAGGAGAGAGAGCAAAGGGAAAAGAGAAAGAGAGAGAGAGAAGGAGAGCAAAGTGAAGAGAGAGAGAAGGAGAGCAAAGTGAAGAGAGAGAGAGAGAGAGAGAGAGAGAGAGAGAGAGAGAGAGAGAACAACGTGAAGAGAGAGAGAAAAGGAGAGAGAGCAAAGTGGAGAGAGAACAAAGTGAAGAGAGAGAGAGAGAGAGAACAAAGCGAAGAGAGAGAGAGAGAGAGATGTAGGCTTGTCTTACCCTAGTCCTGTGGTTCTAGACACAGCCATGCTACATCAGCCCTGCCAGCCACAGTGACTCAGTGTGTGTGTGTGTGTGCGTGTGTGTGTGTGCATGTGTGTGTACACGTAGGTGAAAACCTCTACTGCCTTCCTCCCTCTCCCTCCCTCTCTCCCTCCGTTACTCCCGGTAGAGCGCTCTCACACGCCTTCATCACTGAGCGGAGTGTGTGTGATATAATATGAGGTACTTCCTGAAACTGAAAGACAGGAAAAGGAGGAGCCTGGAATGGACTTCCTTCCTCGCATTTACACGCAAACACTGACATTGTATACAGATGTAGGATCTTAACTTGTACAGCAGCGTTTCCCAGAATTGGTCCTCGGGACCCCAAGGGGTGTACATTTTGTTTTTTGCCCTAATGCTACACAGCTGATTAAAATGACAAAGCTGGATTAGTTGATTATTTGAATCAGCTGTGTAGTGCTAGGGAAAAAAACTAAATGTGCTTCCAAACGTTTGTGATTTTCAATTTAAAATGTCAGACATGATTTACCCTAATGAAAAATGTCCATTAATTATAACCCATATAATAATTCACATTTCCTTCTGCTGAATAATTATTTTCCTGCTTCAGCAAACTGGCTCAAATTAAAATCCTACATCTGTTTGCACCATTAAAGGGATAGTTCAGGCAGAATCTATATTTGGGTGGAATTACCCTTACATTGAGTTGTGTCTGAAGGCCCATAGTGACAGAATCCACAATAATCCATTGTTTCCTTCTGCCACAGCCAGGAGCTTACATAATTAGGATCATCTAAATCCATGAATGTAAACAGCTGGACTATTGTGGATTCTGTCACTATGGGCCTTCAGACAACTCAAAGTAAGGGTATTCCACCCAAATATAGATTCTGCCTGAACTATCCCTTTAAGTGTGTGAGTGTGTGTGTGTGTGTGTGTGTGCGTGCGTGTGTCACCTTCTCTCCCTCTGTGTCCATGTCTCCAGATGCATGTTTCAGTCTGATGGGCTGGTCTTTAAAGATGTCACCGAACCCAAACCCTAGAACCTGGAGACACACGTTACCACGACTATGGTTACCATGACAATATTGTTAGAACACATTACAGTTATCATGAAACTGTTATTAAACTACACTTACCACGACAGACAGACAGACAGACAGACAGACAGACAGACAGAACGACGATAGAGACCTTCTTGGGTTGAATCTCTCCACTGTCAGAGCGACTCTCTCCTCCGTCACTCTCGCTGCCTGGACTGTCTTTACACACACACACACACACACACACACACACAATGACTATTTATGCTAACAATTGATTAGAAACCATGTTGAGTTCAGCAGAATCATGTAACAATATTCTTTAATTGTATTACATCATATGAATATTGATCTGCCATTTCATGCATATAAAAAACATTTGATCAGTAACCAGGTTTCCATCCAACCTTTATGTGTGTAAAGTACATGTTGGATAAAAATATATGTCACGACAGTCCTGACGGAAAACTTTCCAAATGTCAACAAAACTAAATCCACTAGACAAGGTGGTAAAATGAATTATACAAGAAATGACGGTGGAAACGTTTTTATCCGCAAATATTGATATAACAACCATCATATCGAAGTCAGCTTGGAGTCATGCGATGGATGACATGTTGTGTGGTCCTCCCACTCTGACTCGTCAGGAAACCATGCAGTTTATTAGGCTACAGATGAAATAAGTTACGATGAATTTCACAGGGTGGTGAAAGTGCACGGTAATGAGCTTGATGCTGCTTTCCAATAAATATCGAGGGTCTTATTCTGGTGACATTATGATCTATGCTTGCCGTTTGACAAATAGAAATCCATAATAATCTCATCATGTAGACTAGACAACCGCACAGCCTACCCGCACTGTATCTGCGAGCTGTTGGCTAGAGCGCAGGTGCCAAAACCAGAGTAGGCACATTTGCTATTAAACGCAACAGTTTTTGTGACAAAATTATCGCTAAAGTTGAAAATGCGATAGATTCACGTGAAAATATAAGCCAAAAAATACTTTGTGTGCGCACTACGTCATCGCGCACTGATTTCTATCTGTAAAGAGTCCGTTTGGTGGAAATATACCACTGGTGGGAAAATGCGCATATTTACTTTATGCAGATTTTAGAATATTTGCATGAAAATCTGTCCTCAATTGGATGGAAATCTAGCTTGTGATGCATTTGTGCATGTGCATGGCTATGATGAGTGTGTGACTCACTGGTCTTGTTGCTGCGTAGCTCCTCCTGTGATGACCTAGTGGATGTGTCTAGTGAAGGGGGCGTGTCCTCCAGCTCTCTGGTGAAGTTGGAGGGAAACATCCCTGTCTTACCGTTCAGACTGCCCTCCCACCAGCCCTCCTCCACCTGTACACACAAGTCAATATTGTAATGAAACAGGAAGAGAGAGTGAAGTTATCTGAAGATTGAAATTGAAAGCACAAGGTTCTGGTCGGGAGACCTGCATGCTCTCCATGGTCGCAAGACAGCTAGCATCCATGGGGGAGCTAATATACATGATTGTGAACACAGGGTCACTACAGTATTATAATGTGGTTTAACAGATCTGTCATGTGGCCACCAGAGGGGGAAGTTACTACAGTAAAGAAAAAGTTGACACCGACACACACCCAAACACACAGTCAGCCTCCCCTCTCACCTCCCCAGTATGTCAGCCTCCCCTATCACCTCCACAGTATGCCAACCTCCCCTTTCACCTCCCCAGTATGCCAGCCTCACCTCTCACCTCCCCAGTATGTCAGCCTCCCCTCTCACCTCCCCAGTATGTCAGCCTGACCTCTCACCTCCCCAGTATGTCAGCCTCGACCTCTCAACTCCCCCAGTATGTCAGCCTCCCCTCTCACCTCCCCAGTACGTCAGCCTCCCCTCTCACCTCACCCAGTATGTCAGCCTCCCCTCTCACCTCCCCAGTATGTAAGCCTCCCCTCTCACCTCCCCCATTATGTGGATGACATCTCCTATCTTCAGCTCTAACTCATCCTCGTTCTGAGGAACATAGCTGAAGGAAGCCTTACACCTCCTCTGGCGGATCTGATCTCCTGGAACACACACACTAGTATATTATTTAACTATTTATTATGTTCACAAATATTATTTGCAGCCCACTGCACACATACTAATATTATATATACATATAGACACACTCACTACCAGTCAAAAGTTTTAGAACACCTACTCATTCAAGGGTTTTTCTTTATTTTTACTATTTTCCACATTGTAGAATAGTGAAGACATCAAAACTATGAAAAAACACATATGGAATCCTGTAAAAAAGTGTTAAACAAATCAAAATATATTTTATATTTCAGATTCTTCAAATAGCCATCCTTTGTCTTGATGACAGCTTTGCACACTCATGGCATGCTCTCAGCCAGCTTCACGAGGTAGTCACCTGGAATGCATTTTAGTTAACAGGTGTGCCTTGTTAAAAGTTCATTTGTGGAATTTATTTCCTTCTTAATGCATTTGAGCCAATCAGTTGTGTTATGACAAGGTAGGGGTGGTATACAGAAGATAGCCCTATTTGGTAAAAGACCAAGTCCATATTATGGCAAGAACAGCTCAAATAAGCAAAGAGAAATGACAGTCCATAGTTACTTTAAGACATGAAGATCAGTCAATCCGGAAAATGTCAAGAACTTTAAAGGTTTCTTCAAGTGTAGTCTCAAAAACCATCAAGCGCTATGATGAAACTGGCTCCCATGAGGCCCGCCACAGGAAAAAAAGACCCAGAGTTACCTCTGCTGCAGAGGATAAGTTCATTAGAGTTACCAGACTCAAATTGCAGCCAAAATAAATGTTTCACAGATTTAAAGTATCAGACACATCTCAACATCAACTGTTCAGAGGAGACTGTGAATCAGGCATTCATGGTCAAATTGCTGCAAAGAAACCACTACTAAAGGACACCAATAAGAAGAAGAGACTTGCTTGGGCCAAGAAACACGAGCAATGGATATTAGACCGGTGGAAATCTGTCCTTTGGTCTGATGATTCCAAATTTGAGACTGCAGAGTGAAGGAAAAGCAGCCAACAAGTGCATATGTGGGAACTCCTTCAAGACTGTTGGAAAAACATTCCAGGTGAAGCTGGTTGAGAGAATGCCAAGAATGTGCAAAGCTGTCATCAAGGCAAAAGTTGGCTATTTGAAGAATATCAAATATATTTTTATTTGTTTTACACTTTTTTGGTTACTACATGATTCCATAAGTGTTATTTCATAGATTATGTCTTCACTATTATTCTACAATGTAGACAATAGTAAGAATAAAGAAAAACCCTGGAATGAGTAGGTGTGTCCAAACTTTTGACTGGTACTGTATACAGTTGAAGTCGGAAGTTTACATACAGTGAGGGAAAAAAGTATTTGATCCCCTGCTGATTTTGTACGTTTGCCCACTGACAAAGAAATGATCAGTCTATAATTTTAATGGTAGGTTTATTT
The DNA here is from genome assembly GCA_003317085.1 of Hucho hucho. NCBI lineage: Eukaryota > Metazoa > Chordata > Actinopteri > Salmoniformes > Salmonidae > Hucho > Hucho hucho. Next base: position 118,175 of record QNTS01003159.1, read on the forward strand.
GAACAGTGAGAGACAGAATAACAACAAAAAAATCCAGAAAAACGCACGTGAAAATGTTTATAAATTGATTTGCATTTTAATGAGGGAAATAATTATTTGACCCCTCTGCAAAACATGACTTAGTACTTGGTGGCAAAACCCTTGTTGGCAATCACAGAGGTCAGACGTTTCTTGCAGTTGGCCACCAGGTTTGCACACATCTCAGGAGGGATTTTGTCCCACTCCTCTTTGCAGATCTTCTCCAAGTCATTAAGGTTTCGAGGCTGACGTTTGGCAACTCGAACCATCAGCTCCCTCCACAGATTTTCTATAGGATTAAGGTCTGGAGACTGGCTAGGCCACTCCAGGACCTTAATGTGCTTCTTCTTGAGCCACTCCTTTGTCGCCTTGGCCGTGTGTTTTGGGTCATTGTCATGCTGGAATACCCATCCACGACCCATTTTCAATGCCCTGGCTGAGGGAAGGAGGTTCTCACCCAAGATTTGACGGTACATGGCCCCGTCCATCGTCCCTTTGATGCGGTGAAGTTGTCCTGTCCCCTTAGCAGAAAAACATCCCCAAAGCATAATGTTTCCACCTCCATGTTTGACGATGGGGATGGTGTTCTTGGGGTCATAGGCAGCATTCCTCCTCTTCCAAACACNCAGTTCTTTTGTGTTTCTTCCATTTGCGAATAATCGCACCAACTGCTGTCACCTTCTCACCAAGCTGCTTGGCGATGGTCTTGTAGCCCATTCTAGCCTTGTGTAGGTCTACAATCCTGTCCCTGACATCCTTGGAGAGCTCTTTGGTCTTGGCCATGGTGGAGAGTTTGGAATCTGATTGATTGCTTCTGTGGACAGGTGTCTTTTATACAGGTAACAAACTGAGATTAGGAGCACTCCCTTTAAGAGTGTGCTCCTAATCTCAGCTCGTTACCTGTATAAAAGACACCTGGGAGACAGAAATCTTTCTGATTGAGAGGGGGTCAAATACATTAAATGCAAATCAATTTATAACATTTCTCACATGCGTTTTTCTGGATTTTTTTTGTTGTTATTCTCTCTCACTGTTCAAATAAACCTACCATTAAAATTATAGACTGATCATTTCTTTGTCAGTGGGCAAACATACAAAATCAGCAGGGGATCAAATACTTTTTTCCCTCACTGTACACCTTAGCCAAATACATTTAAACTCAGTTTTTCACAATTCCTGACATTTAATCCTAGTCAAAATTCCCTGTTTTAGGTCAGTTAGGATCACCACTTTATTTTAAGAATGTGAAATGGCAGAATAATAGTAGAGAGAATTATTTCTTTCATCACATTCCCAGTGGGTCAGACGTTTACATACACTCAATTCGTTTTGGTAGCATTGCCTTTAAATTGTTTAACTTGGGTCAAACGTTTCGGGTAGCCTTCCACAAGCTTCCCACAATAAGTTGGGTGAATTTTGGTCCATTCCTCCTGACAGAACTGGTGTAACTGAGTCAGGTTTGTAGGCCTCCTTGCACACACTTTTTCAGTTCTGCCGACAAATGTTCTATAGGATTGAGGTCAGGGCTTTGTGATGGTCACTCCAATACCTTGACTTTGTTGTCCTTAAGCCATTTTGCCACAACTTTGGAAGTATGCTTGGGGTCATTGTCCATTTGGAAGACCCATTTGTGACCATCTTTAACTTCCTGACTGATGTCTTGAGATTTTGCTTTAATATATCCACATAATTGTCCTCCCTCATGATGCCATATATTTTGTGAAGTGCACCAGTCCCTCCTGCAGCAAAGCACTCCCAAAACATGATGCTGCCACCGCCGTGCTTCACGGTTGGGATGGTGTTCTTCGGCTTGCAAGCCTTCCCCTTTTTCCTCCAAACATAACGATGGTCATTAAGGCCAAACAGTTCTATTTTGATTTCATCAGACCAGAGGACATTTCTCCAAAAAGTACGATCTTTGTCCCCATGTGCAGTTGCAAACCGTAGTCTGGCTTTTTTATGGCGGTTTTGGAGCAGTGGCTTCTCCCTTGCTGAGCGTCCTTTCAGGTTATGTCGATATAGGACTCGTTTTACTGTGGCTATAGATACTTTTGTACCGGTTTCCACCAGCATCTTCACAAGGTCCTTTGCTGTTGTTCTGGGATTTACTTGCACTTTTTGCACCGAAGTACGTTCATCTCTAGGTGATAGAACGCGCCTCCTTCCTGAGCGGTATGATGGCTGCGTGGTCGCATGGTGTTTATACTTGCGTACTATCGTTTGTGCAGATGAACATGGTACCTTCAGGCGTTTGGAAATTGCTCCCAAGGATGAACCAGACTTGTGGAGGTCTACAATTTTTGTTCTGAGGTCTTGGCTGATTTCTTTTGATATTCCCATGATGTCAAGCAAAGAGGCACTGAGTTTGAAGGTAGGCCTTGAAATACATCCACAGGTACACCTCCAATTGACTCAAATGATGTCAATTAGCCTATCAGAAGCTTCTAAAACCATGACATAATTTTCTGTTTAAAGGCACAGTAAACTTAGTGTATGTAAACTTCTGACCCACTGGAATTGTGATACAGTGAATTATAAGCGAAATAATCTGTCTGTAATCTATTGTTGGAAAAATTACTTGTGTCATGCACAAAGTAGATGTCCTAACCGACTTGCCAAAACTATAATTTGTTATCAAGTAATTTGTGTAGTGGTTGAAAAACAAGTTTTAATGACTCCAACCTAAGTGTATGTAAACTTCCGACTTCAACTGTTTGTATATATATATATAGTACTGTTAATATTGTGAATAATTCCTTTAGTGAACGGTAGTACCAGGAATGTCTGCATGTGTGTGAAGGACAAAGGATAACCTGACGCTAATCCCTATCACTCTAATAGGATCTGTGTAAGAGCAGGGGAACATTGACCTACCTAAGGACGTGTGTGTGTGTGTGTGTGCGCGTGTGTGAAGAGGGGGGCGTTACCTTTCCTGGCTGGTCGTAGGTCAGGCTCAGGTACAGGGCTTGTACTGCCATTGGACAAATCAGATTCAGGCCCCGCCGCTCTCTTCATCTCCTTCTTCATCTCCTGGACAGACAGAGAGAGTTTGAATGTTTGTTTTGCATCTGCATATCTTGTGTCCCATCTATCTATCAGATGCTGAAGTCATGGTAAAATGTCTGTAACCCGAGTCACCTAACCCTTTATGAGCAGGAAGAGGAACACACACACACACACACACACACACACACACACACACACACACACACACACACACACACACACACACGCTAATGCAGTTATTGTGTCTTGCCCTTTTTTTCTTATGTAAACTATTACAGGACACACGACCTGAGTAACTGTGTGTATGTCAGCAAATCCCTACCCGAGTTACTGTGTGTAAATGTCAGCATTTCCCTACCTGAGTTACTGTGTGTATGTCAGCATTTTCCAACCCGAGTTACTGTGTGTGTGTGTATATCAGCATTGCCCTACCTGAGTTACTGTGTGTATGTCAGCACATTCCTACCCAAGTTACTGTGTGTATGTCAGCATTGTCCTACCCGAGTTACTATGTGTCAGCATTTCGCTACCCGAGTTACTGTGTGTATGTCAGCACATCCCTACCTGAGTTACTGTGTGTATGTCAGCATTCCTCTACCCGAGTTACTGTGTGTATGTCAGCAATCCTCTACCCGAGTTACTGTGTGTGTATGTCAGCACTTCCCTACCCGAGTTACTGTGTGTATTTCAGCATTTGCCTACCCGAGTTACTGTGTGTAAATGTCAGCATTTCCCTACCTGAGTTACTGTGTGTATGTCAGCAAATCCCTACCTGAGTTACTGTGTGTGTATGTCAGCATTTTCCTACCTGAGTTACTGTGTATGTTTATCAGTATTTGCCTATCCGAGTTACTGTGTGTGTGTATGTCAGCATTGGCTTACCCGAGTTACTGTGTGTAAATGTCAGCATTTCCCTACCTGAGTTACTGTGTGTATGTCAGCATTGCACTACCTGAGTTACTGTGTGTATGTCAGCACATTCCTACCCAAGTTACTGTGTGTATGTCAGCACATTCCTACCCGAGTTACTGTGTGTATGTCAGCATTGTCCTACCCGAGTTACTGTGTGTGTCAGCATTGCCCTACCCGAGTTACTGTGTGTATGTCAGCACATCCCTACCCGAGTTACTGTGTGTGTACGTCAGCATTGCCCTACCTGAATTACTGTGTGTACGTCAGCATTGCCCTACCTGAGTTACTGTGTGTACGTCAGCATTGCCCTACCTGAGTTACTGTGTGTATGTCAGCATTTCCCTACCTGAGTTACTGTGTGTATGTCAGCATTTCCCTACCTGAGTTACTGTGTGTATATGTCAGCATTCCTCTACCCGAGTTACTGTGTGTGTATGCCAGCATTGCCCTACCCGAGTTACTGTGTGTGTATGTCAGCATTGCCCTACCTGAGTTACTGTGTGTGTATGTCAGCATTGCCCTACCTGAGTTACTGTGTGTGT
>QNTS01003159.1:127887-149207 GCA_003317085.1 Hucho hucho
TACAGTTGAAGTCGGAAGTTTACATACACCTTAGCCAAATACATTTAAACTCAGTTTTTCACAATTCCTGACATTTAATCCTAGTAAAAATTCCCTGTCTTAGGTCAGTTAGGATCACCACTTTATTTTAAGAATGTGAAATGTCAGAATAATAGTAGAGAGAATTATTTCTTTCAGCTTTTATTTCTTTCATCACATTCCCAGTGGGTCAGAAGTTTACATACACTCAATTAGTATTTGGTAGCATTGCCTTTAAATTGTTTAACTTGGGTCAAACGTTTCAGGTAGCCTTCCACAAGCTTTCCACAATAAGTTGGGTGAATTTTGGCCCATTCCTCCTGACAGAGCTGGTGTAACTGAGTCAGGTTTGTAGACCACCTTGCTCACACACACTTATGGGATTGAGGTCAGGGCTTTGTGATGGCCACTCCAATACCTTGACTTTGTTGTCCTTAAGCCATTTTGCCACAACTTTGGGAGTATGCTTGGGGTCATTGTCCATTTGGAAGACCCATTTGCAACCAAGCTTTAACTTCCTGACTGATGTCTTGAGATTGTGCTTCAATATATCCACATAATTTTCTTCCCTCATGATTTTATTTTTATTTATTTATTTAACCTTTATTTAACCAGGTAGGCAAGTTGAGAACAAGTTCTCATTTACAACTGCGACCTGGCCAAGATAAAGCACAGCAGTTTGATTCATACAACAACAAAGAGTTACACATGGAATACACAGACATACAACCAATAATACAGAAAAAAAAAAATGAATAAAAAATAAATAAAAATAAATAAGTCTATATACAGTGAGTGCAAATGAGGTAAGATAAGGGAGGTAGGGCAACAAATAGGCCATGGTGGCGAGGTAATTACAATATGGCAATTAAACACTGGGATGGTAGATGTGCAGAAGATAAATGTGCAAGTTACTGGGGTGCAAAGGAGCAAGATAAATAAATAAATACAGTATGGGGATGAGGTAGTAGGATGGGTTGATTAAAGATGGGCTATGTGCAGGTGCAGAGATCTGTGAGCTGCACTGACAGTCGGTGCTTAAAGCTAGTGAGAGAGATATGAGTCTCCAGCTTCAGTGATTTTTGTAGTTCGTTCCAGTCATTGGCAGCAGAGAACTGGAAGGAAAGGCGGCCAAAGGAGGAATTGGCTTTTGGGGTGACCAGTGAGATATGCCGGCTGGAGCGCGTTCTGCGGATGGGTGCTGCTATGGTGACCAGTGAGCTAAGATAAGGCGGGGCTTTACCTATCAGAGACTTGTAGATGATCTGGAGCCAGTGGGATTGGCGACGAGTATGAAGCGAGGGCCAGCCAACGAGAGCATACAGGTCGCAGTGGTGGGTAGTATATGGGGATTTGGTGACAAAATGGATGGCACTGTGATAGACTGCATCTAATTTGTTGAGTAGAGTGTTGGAGGCTATTTTATAAATGACATCGCCGAAGTCGAGGATCGGTAGGATGGTCAGTTTTATGAGGGTGTGTTTGGCAGCATGAGTGAAGGATGCTTTGTTGCGAAATAGGAAGCCGATTCTGGATTTAATTTTGGATTGGAGATATTTAATGGGAGTCTGGAAGGAGAGTTTACAGTCTAGCCAGACACCTAGGTATTTGTAGTTGTCCACATATTCTAAGTCAGAGCCGTCCAGAGTAGTGATGCTGGACAGGCGGCAGGTGCAGGCAGTGATCGGTTGAAAAGCATGCATTTAGTTTTACTTGCATTTAAGAGCAGTTGGAGGCCACGGAAGGAGAGTTGTATGGCATTGAAGCTCGTCTGGAGGTTAGTTAACACAGTGTCCAAAGAAGGGCCAGAAGTATACAGAATGGTGTCGTCTGCGTAGAGGTGGATCAGAGAATCACTGGCAGCAAGAGCGACATCATTTATATATACAGAGAAGAGAGTCGGCCAGAGAATTGAACCCTGAGGCACCCCCATAGAAACTGCCAGAGGTCCGGACAACAGGGCCTCCGATTTGACACACTGAACTCTATCAGAGAAGTAGTTGGTGAACCAAGCGAGGCAATCATTTGAGAAACCAAGGCTGTTGAGTCTGTCAATAAGGATGTGGTGATTGACAGTGTCGAAAGCCTTGGCCAGGTCAATGAATACGGCTGCATTGTCTAGCCCGGTTGTCGGCTGCATTGTCTAGCCAGATTGTCTAGCCCGGTTGATTTGTAGGGGTCCAGATTTTGTAGCTCTTTCAGAACATCAGCTATCTTCAGCTCTCTGGATTTGGGTGGATGAGAAATGGGGGAGACTTGTGTCACATCCAGGCCTGAGTCTACAGGCTGGCGTGTTTAGTTTCGTTTTTGGTGTAGGGTTTTTCTGTTCTAGGTGTACTATTTCTATGTTGGGTAAATGGTTCCCAATTAGAGGCAGCTGAGTGTCGTTACCTCTAATTGGGAACCATATATATGTTTGTAGTTTTCAGAAGGGTTTTGTGGGTTATTGTTTAGTTCATAGCTTAAGTGTATTTCTAAGTTATTGTTCTATGTTACGATCTTCGTTCGTTCTGTTTATTATTTTCCCAGTTACGTCGAATAAATAAATATGTATACTGGAAGCATCGCTGCGTCTTGGTCCGCTAATATAGAAGATCGTGACAGAATAACCGACCAACAAAGGACCAAGCAGCGAGAGAGCCAGGATTTCTGGACATGGGAGGAATGTCGCGCACAGCCCGGTGCGCGACATTCCAGCTCCCACCATCTGTGAGGTGAGGGTGAGTGAACAGCCGGGTAGAAGGGTGCCGGCTCTGCGCACCAGGCCCCCTGTGCGCATAGAGAGCCAAGCACGTCCTGTCCCTGCTCCACGCTCCAGGATCCCTGTGCGAGTCGTGGACCCAGCACGTCCTTGTTCCACGCTCCAGGATCCCTGTGCGTGTCGTGGACCCAGCACGTCCTGTCCCTGCTCCACGCTCCAGGATCCCTGTGCGAGTCGTGGACCCAGAACGTCCTTGTTCCACGCTCCAGGATCCCTGTGCGTGTCGTGGACCCAGCACGTCCTGTCCCTGTTCCACGCTCCAGGATTCCAGTGCGCATCGTGAGTCCAATACGGCCTGTTCCTGCTCCCCGCACCAGAGTTCCAGTGCGCATTGTGAGTCCAACACGGCCCGTTCCTGCTCCCCGCACTAGAGTTCCAGTGCGTATTGTGAGTCCAACACGGCCCGTTCCTGCTCCCCGCACCAGAGTCCCAGTGCGCATCGTGAGTCCAACACGGCCCGTTCCTGCTCCCCGCACCAGAGTCCCAGTGCGCATCGTGAGTCCAACACGGCCCGTTCCTGCTCCCCGCACCAGAGTCCCAGTGCGCATCGTGAGTCCAACACGGCCCGTTCCTGCTCCCCGCACCAGAGTCCCAGTGCGCATCGTGAGTCCAACACGGCCCGTTCCTGCTCCCCGCACCAGAGTCCCAGTGCGCATCGTGAGTCCAACACGGCCCGTTCCTGCTCNGTCCCCTGTGCGCATCGCGAGTCCAGCACAGCCTGCTCCTACTCCCCGCACCAGGTCCCCTGTGCACATCGCGAGTCCAGCACAGCCTGCTCCTACTCCCCGCACCAGGTCCCCTGTGAGCATCGTGTGTCCAGCACAGCCTGCTTCTGCTTCCTGCACCAGGTCCCCTGTGCACTTCGTGAGTCCAGCACGAACTGTTCCGGCTGCTAGCCCAGGGCCTCCAGCACGGCCGGCACCGGAGCCGCCACCTTGGACTAAAAGACCCACCCGAAGACCCCCCCATGGACTTTTGGCGCGGTCGGAGTCTGCGCCTTTGGGGGGGGTACTGTCACGTCCAGGCCTGAGTCTACAGGCTGGCGTGTTTAGTTTAGTTTTTGGTGTAGGGTTTTTCTGTTCTAGGTGTACTATTTCTATGTTGGGTAAATGGTTCCCAATTAGAGGCAGCTGAGTGTCGTTACCTCTAATTGGGAACCATATATATGTTTGCAGTTTTCAGAATGGTTTTGTGGATTATTGTTTAGTTCATAGCTCAAGTGTATTTCTAAGGTATTGTTCTATGTTATGATCTTCGTTTGTTCTGTTTATTATTTTCCCAGTTACGTCGAATAAATAAATATGTATACTGGAAGCATCACTGCGTCTTGGTCCGCTAATATAGAAGATCGTGACAACTTGGGCGAGATGCTGTAGGGAGTGCGGGGCTGTTGACCGGGGTAGGAGTAGCCAGGTGGAAAGCATAGCCAGCCGTAGAAAAATGCTTATTGAAGTTCTCAATTATAGTGGATTTGTCAGTGGTGACAGTATTTCCTAGCCTCAATGCAGTGGGCAGCTGGGAGGAGGTGCTCTTATTCTCCATAGACTTTACAGTGTCCCAGAACTTTTTGAGTTTGTGCTACAGGATGCAAATTTCTGCTTGAAAAAGCTAGCCTTAGCTTTCCTAACTGCCTGTGTATATTGGTTCCTGACTTCCCTGAAAAGTTGCATATCACGGGAGCTATTCGATGCTAATGCATCGAGGATGTTTTTGTGCTGGTCAAGGGCAGTCAAGTCTGGAGTGAACCAAGGGCTATATTTGTTCCTGGTTCTACATTTTTTGAAAGGGGCATGCTTATTTAAGATGGTGAGGAAGGCACTCTTAAAGAATGACCAGGCATCCTCTACTGACGGGATGAGGTCAATATCCTTCCAGGATACCCAGGCCAGGTCGATGAGAAAGGCCTGCTCGCTGAAGTGTTTTAGGGAGCGTTTGACAGGGATGAGGGGTAGTCGTTTGACCGCAGACCCATTACGGATGCAGGCAATGAAGCAGTGATCGCTGAGATCTTGGTTGAAAACAGCATAGGTGTATTTAGAGGGCAAGTTGGTTAGGATGATGAGGGTGAGGGTGCCTGTGTTTACTGATTTGTGGTTGTACCTGGTGGGTTCATTGATAATTTGTGTGAGATTGAGGGCATCAAGCTTAGATTGTAGGGAGGCCGGGGTGTTAAGCATGTCCCAGTTTAGGTCACCTAGCAGCACGAGCTCTGAAGATAGATGGGGGGCGACACAAGGACACAGCTGGGGGCAGAGGGTGGTCTATAGCAAGCGGCAACGGTGAGAGACTTGTTTCTGGAAAGGTGGCTTTTTAGGAGTAGAAGCTCAAATTGTTTGGATACAGACCTGGATAGTAAGACAGAGCTCTGCAGGCTGTCTCTGCAGTAGATTGCAACACCGCCCCCTTTGGCAGTTCTATCTTGTCGGAAAATGTTATAGTTAGGGATAGAAATTTCAGGGTTTTTGGTGGTCTTCCTAAGCCAGGATTCAGACACGGCTAGGACATCCGGGTTGGCAGAGTGTGCTAAGGCAGTGAATAAAACAAACTTAGGGAGGAGGCTTCTAATGTTAACATGCATGAAACCAAGGCTTTTACGGTTACAGTAGTCAACAAATGATAGCGCCTGGGTAGTGGGAGTGGGGCTAGGCACTGCAGGGCCTGGGTTAACCTCCACATCACCAGAGGAACAGAGGAGGAGTAGGATAAGGGTACGGCTAAAGGCTAAAAGGACTGGTCGTTTGCCAATTGCCGTAAATCACGGCAATTGGCAAAATAGGTATAGTGGCCAAAGAATTTGTCCTATGGGCCTCTTAAAATAACAGTCCGATGTGCTCTGGACAGCTAGCATGCTGGGCATATGGGGGACGTTGCGACGGCGTTGCGACGTCGGAGCCAGTTGAGAAAGAACCCCTTCTGACCCACTGGAATTGTGATACAGTGAATTATAAGTGAAAAAAATCTGTCTGTAAACAATTGTTGGAAAAATGTCTTGTGTCATGCACAAAGTAGATGTCCTAGCCGACTTGCCAAAACTATAGTTTGTTAACAAGAAATTTGTGGAGTGGTTGAAAAACGAGTTTTAATGACTCCAACCTAAATGTATGTAAACTTCCGACTTCAACTGTATCTAATGCTATCTGGACTAAAATAGTATTGCATGTCATACTATTTCTGTCCAGACCGCATCAGATACATGGGCTACATATAGAGGGGTGCTGTTTCACTCGCTCAGATGCTTTGTCCAGTGATATAGTTTTAGCAGACAGGAAAAGGCGAAGTGAGAGGGCTCACTCTTACCCAAATCTATCCAGTATAATAAGCCCAATGCTTTTCTAGGGGTATAATATGCAGACCTGTGTGTGGCGGAGGGGTGTGTGGCGAAGATATGGTGCAGCTCTCCAGAATGTGCTCAGCTGTCTACCACCAATTCTTGCCCATACATTTTTTAATTGTGTGAATACTTTGCCCTTTGATGGTACATTTTGTATCAATTCCCCATTACATATGTCTCCAGTAGGCCTAGTAAATGTACTGTTATTCCCTCGTCATATGGTTACATACACTTCTATCAATGCATGTATTAATTACAGTAATTAAGCGTTCTCATTCTCGTAGTGGAAACATTGTTTGCAGAGTTCACAACCTTCTAAACTTGTGAGAAACAAATGTTGGTTTTGTCAATATTTTCATTTCCGTTTGTTTGGAGTGCTCCGTGAGCAATGAGTATGTGTTCTCCTGTCCTAATAACATTGAGGGAGCGCGCGCACCAGAGCATGCATCGAGTAGGCCTACCTGGCCTGCTGCATAAAAATATAGGAAGGTGCCCATTTGTTCATGTCTGATTGTCATAACTCACCACGTCCACCACTAATAAGCTGAGCTTCTCAGTATTGTTTTCTTCACCTCACACATCGTAAACAAAGACAATTATTCAAAACAAATTTGACATCCATTGCAAATTATAGTTCCTCATTACTTAAGAAATATTTGTAACACTCCCGGCCTCAATAATCACCACGCCTTGGTGCGAAAGAGCAAAATATCATGATCTGATGATCCCATATAGCCAGTGGAAACGTTATTTAAAGAAACAGACCCGTGAGCGGGAAACTTTGAGGGCCCGGAATAGGCTAGTTGATACAATGTTGCAAGTTCGCTAGTGACAGCTTCAGGCCAGACCAAGTGATGATTTGATACAATGTTGCACTAACAATAGCTCAATTCAAGACAGATAGAAAGGGAGGCAGACAAGTGGAGAAGAGAGATGAACCAGAATTTTCATCAGGTTATTTTCTACTGTTTTTATTTGTCAGCTTTACTTAGTTGAGATGGAAGTTACAGGCCTACTGCTGCATTGGCCTATAGGCTCTCTGACTTCTATGAGCTCATTTCTTTAGCAGCCAATGGATCAGTGTATCAATGTGTTCATTAGGCAGAGGCTGCTGCTCTCACCTCAGTTTAATTTTAACTTTTACATTTTTATCATTTTATTTAAGATTTGTATGATTAACCACGTGACAATGATTTTGAGAAAATGAAATGTTATTACTGAAATTAAACTGTTCCACAAAAATGTGCATTTAAAAGATAGATCGGTAGAAATGGTAGAATGAATTGTAAGCTTCCCCAAACTTGAAATTCACCAGCTATGGACTTTACTATTACACCTATTAAAACTAATTGTGAACGCGCAAGCGGGTGCACACATATGTGGTCCCGTGAAAAAACATGGCCGGTCCAACTGATTCGTTCTGGTGCCGGCCCTGCCCTGAGTCAATACTTTGTAGAATCACCTTTGGCAATGATTCCAGTTGTGAGTGTTTCTAGGTGAGTCTCTAAGACCTGGATGGTGCAACATTTGCCCATTTATTATTTTCAAAAATTCTTCAAGCTCTGTCAAATTGGTTGATGGTTATTGCTAGACAACCATTTTCAGGTCTTGCCATAGATTGTCAAGTAGATTTAAGTCTAAACTGTAACTCTGCCACTCAGGAACATTCACTGTCTTCTTGGTAAGCAACTCCAGTGTATATTTGGCCTTATGTTTTGGTTTTGTCCTGCTGAAAGGTGAATTTATCTCCCAGTGTCTGGTAGAAAGCAGACAACCATGTTTTCCTTTTCACTCTGTCAGTTAGGTTAGTATTCTGGAGTAATAAGTACAATGTTGTTGATCCATCCTCAGTTTTCTCCTATCACAGCCATTAAACTCTGTAACTGTTTTAAAGTCACCATTGGCCTCATCGTGATATCCCTGAGTGGTTTCCTTCTTTTCCGGCAACTGAGTTTAGGAAGGACGCCTGTATCTTTGTAGTGACTGTTATTTTTATATTTTCTTATTTTTTTTACACCCATCTACCAATAGGTGCCCTTCTTTGTATGTCATTGGAAAACCTCCCTTGTCTTTGTGGTTGAATCTGTGGTTGAAATTCACTGCTCGACTGGGGGACCTTACAGATTTTTCTCTGGACTCTCGGGGTATTGAAACTTAGATTCTCTTGAAAATATTCCTCACTAAAACTGGCCACAGTGTGAGTGTAATCTGAGTCCATGAGGCGAGTGAACAAATGCACATTTTATTGGGAAGAACAAGAGAATGATAACATGCACGACTCATGCACACACAAACTGACCACAGGGTGAGTGTAATCTGAGTGAGCAGTGACATTCTACACAACAGTTATTAAATAATGAGTTTTAGGAGCAAAAGGTTCAGCATATGAATGTCTCTTGTCTGTTCTATTCTAGATCGACTTTATCATTGACCATTCTGGGTTAAAGAAACACACAACAACACTGGGTTCATGTTTGCTTGTGTCATTTTTACTTCCTCTACTGTGAAAGGAAGTGGATGCTTCCCCCGTAAAACCACACAACCACACCACTGTTAGATACTGGTGCCAGTGTTTTTGCTGCAACATCTGGTCTCCCATCCAGGACATTCAAAGAACATGTTTGTGTTCTTTACAGGTTCGCAGAACCATTCATTAGGTTCATTAGGCTAGCCATTACAGAATATTACACTGTAAAAAACATGAAACGTGACGTGTTTAAAACTTAAACGTTAGATATTTAGATTTGCCAATAAGTGAGTCTCATCCTAAACACAAGCATTTAGAGTGCAAGATTAAACATGATAGTGAGCTTTTTCCAGTTAGTTTCCAACCAGGAGAACACCTTCATCTCCTGTGTTCAGATTTTAAACACTAGTGTTTACTTTCCCGTAGTCCTGTTAAGAGTGGATTTAGTCAATAGAAATGGATGTGACTTTCCATGCCTTTTATTCAGATCAGTGTTAGGAATGTCTGCCACCTTTCCCTCTTCAAAAGGACCACAATAGAAATAAGCTGTTAAGGTTTATTGTGTTATCCTTGATGATTTCCTTAAATTGTCTGTGGAGGCGTCACCAGCTGGAGCGCCCTTATGTATGGCTTTTTCAAATTGTCAAATAAATTCAATCAATCAACTGAACAAGACATTTGATTCAAGAAATGGTTCCATTCCCGTGGTGTTATTGTTTCTCAACTGTGTTGAGTTCAACTCTCTCAGAGTGAAAAAGACATGGGCGGGGCCTCGTCATCAGTTTTGTCCAGCATGTTTTGTTGCAGGTTGATTTTTATAATAGTTTGTTTTAATATCTATGTTTCCTGATGCACATTGATTGATTACTTGATTGTATACTATACAAAGATAAATAACTTACAGATTTGATTAGTTTAGAAAAATGTAAGGGGTTGGATTTATTACACCCATTACTGACTGAGATGGGTGTTCCAGTTTAGATGGTTAAGGTAGTATTGTCTGTTAACTCCTTCACCATAGCAGTCATTCTGAGTGCAGGTGTAGGTGAAAAAATATTGGCTTTTCTATTTTATTTATTATATATTTTTTTATAATACAAAATATCCACATACAAACGACAACATATAGATGCACACAAACATCCATGACATCACCCCTGCCAGAACCCAACTGCTCACACCCTCATCTCCAGCGCCTGCATCACTCTCCGCCACATGGCCTTAAACTGCACCATTTTGTTTCTCTCTGTCGCCCACGCACTTGCAACCTTTAGATAGTAAAGCATTTGACCTTTGGATGATTTCTAGTTTTCAAAAGCTGCAATATGTAACTTCTTTGAGGCGGACCGACCAAATTCACATAGAAATGTGTGTTATAGATCTCAATGAAAGCAAGTCTAAGAAGAGGTAGATCGGTTCTATGTGCGCTATTTCTACGCTTACTGTTCTTAAGTTTAGTTTTTGCGTATTTCACTTTCGGTTTTATACACCAGCTTCAAACAGCTGAAAATACAATAGTATTGGTTATGCAAATCTATATTTCAGAGCGGTTGAGACGGTACAATGATTCTCTACACCTACGTGTTTGTTTTGCCACATAAACTGAAATTAGAAGAACTATTGGAATTTTAGCAACCAGGAAATGGTGGAGAGATTTCTGCATAGCGCAATCTTTAACTATACGTTTTTTGTCAAGATGATTGACGAGAAAAGTATTGTCCAACCGATTGGGTATCTCACTGCTCACCCATATGCCATGTCTTGAGTGAAAAAATATTGAAATTGTTGGATATTCACCCTCTAGCTGTATTCCATTAAGAATTATTAATCACTTCACAAACCAGTGTATTGTGGCAAGTCTGATGTGGCCCATGAGTCAAGATTTTCAGAAAACATTATTGAGGATAATTAGGCCAAAACTAAACATCTCATGACATGTTTAATATGTGAATGGCCTTCAGTTATGGCCTAGTTAGCATTTGCTTTTACTTGAAAAAGTAACATGTTTACTTAAGCGGTCAAGTCATTGAAATCAACAACCATGTCTCTCTCACTAACAAACACAGTCGTGTGGGTCTCTCACATTCACTTGAAAGGCATGCTGGGAAATATGAAAATAGTGCTTTATACCCTACACTGTTATAACCACACCCCCAGTGTTTAGTTTTTAAAACCTAAAACGCCTTGTGCTGAATAAATATGTTAATGTGTTTAAAAAGTGTTACGGTGATTAAACAAGTTGTGGTTTTTACAATTTAAACACTGAAGCATTTTCATTGACATTCTAAATTCCTTGACGCATTTAAAAAGTGCTACCGATCCTAAACACTTGGTTGTATAATGCTCTTGAAACACAATATGGGAACAACAAAATTGATTTTAGCGTGTGTTGTCATTGTTACTCACTCTGACAAAGTTGTCTGGGAACAGCCCCCTCCGTCCGTCTATCTCTCCTTTCCACCACCCTCCGTCATCCTTGGTTACCTTGACGATGATGTCACCGACACGCAGACTCAACTCATCCTCCTGTTGAGCCTCATAGTCAAACTCTACCACCGCCTCCACTGGTAACACACACAGAGACAGAGAGAAACAGAGAGAGGAGAAGAGAAACAGAGAGAAAAGACAAACTATTTTGACTTAATGGCTAACAAACTTAAGCCTGAATCTTAATGTGAGAGATCTGTGTCGAAGTCATCAAGTTTTCCATTGACATTGACATTTAGTTCCTGTATTTTTTATATATTTTTTAAGTTGTAGACATTTTACTGCATTGATTGATAGGGACTAGGAACATAAGCATTTTGCTGCCCCGTCATAACACCTGCTAAACTGTGTACGTGACCAATAAAATGTTATTTGATTTCCGCAATAGTTCTCATTCTCTCCCCATCTATCCCCATCTACCCTGTGCCTCTATGTACTGAGAGAAAGAACAGAGGAACCATAAGAGTGTACCAAGTAAGCCTGTAGACATAACACACTCCCAACTCAGTAGTAGAACACACACACAATACTGATGACACACTGCAGCTGCATCATGAATATTCATATGTCAGCTGGCCACCAATAACAATCCCCATGGAGGTGCTGCTGAGGTGTCTGGTTAACATGGGGACCAGGACTCCAACTCAGGGATGGTGCCAGGTGGTGTCTGTGTGTATCTGTGAATGAGTGTATTATTGGTCACAACTAGGGGGGTGGCTTATACAGGCACTACAGGAATAGAATGAAGTGAGGAGGAGAAGAAGAAGAGTGGAGAGGATTGAAATAATAGAGGGGGAAGAGAGGAGGGGACATCTGGCCTATCTACACAACAGATGCTATCTCAGTCTGTTTTACAGTGAAGATCATGAAGCTGTATTCTCTTCCGGTACTCCCCCCCTCCTCTCCCTGGGGTTTACCTGGAGATTCATTACCTATCAGTAACTCTACAACTAAACCCATTTACACTTAGTTAGGCTATATTCGAGCAAAAACAGGGAGGACGAGCGAGAAAGGGGAAGAGAGAGGACGGAGAATGAAAATGTAAACGTGTCAACATCTGTATCACATCAATGTCTTCTTACTGTCTGCTGTACTCGCAACACGCACGCAAGTTCCCCGCCTAAGCATCTCGTTATGGTCATCAGGACACGCAGCTAACGAAAACGTAGTTTCGACTACATTCAGCATCTGTACTGTAAAGTATCCAGGTTGATCCAGTTGTGTTTAGGTTTACAACTATAAATTGACGCATCACAAAGGAATATATTTTTTTAAATAAAAAATTCATCTTGTCTCAACTCACCCATCTGTTCCCGTGACGCTCAACTACTGCTGCCGGGACTACCGTGTTAAACGGGAAAGGCAGGAATCCTGGTTATTCAGTGGATCGAGTACAAGCCCCAGCCGCCCGCACGAAAACTCCGTTATGACAGCGCTGCTGTCGGAGGGACGTGAGATGGAACCATATTCCTTCCGCTTTATCCCCTTATCACACCCGACAGCAGCCAGATAGCGGTAACCGCTGATGTACAGAAAGATCTGCGCGCTCTCTTTCTCTTTGCCCTGAGCTGCGTACAGCGTCAGTACCACAAATATCGCGAGAGATCACGAATCTTCCCCCAAAAGATTGGGTACGTTCCAGATACACAAACGATATAATTATTTTATAGGCCTGTACAGTGGCGACCCGTCATTCAGGGCAGGTGGGGCAGAGCATAGCGTCAGTACTTTATTAAGGGTAGACATCCAAAATTTCAGTCCTTTGTTTCAGTTATATTAAAAGTGCCCTTCCAAGAAGTCTCAAGGTCATTGGCCACAGAAATTACGTCAATTCCCGTTATATGTACAGTAGCTTTGATTGGACTGATCATGTCAACATCTTACTTCCACAATCTCAGATAGCAGTCATCATCATGAATCAAGTCTACTGGCAAATCCTTTCCAATCCTTTTCAAATTAAGAGAAATAATGAAAATAAAATATAGATGAAACGTATCAGTGCTCATCGGCGATTGAATATAAACATTACACAACAAGTTGGAAATGCAAATTCAACAATTGACAGGTTTGGAAGGAATCGCCGCGCACAACAAGGTCAGTCCAAAAATGTCTTATATGCTGCTGCTTAAATGATGTAATAAGCCAGGGAGATATGGTCAGCCATATCAGCTATGTTTTTAAAAAAAGCAGTAAACGAGGCTGAAGAATTGTTTCGCTGCCAGACAAGGCTCCGCTGACTGACAGGTGTAGCGGTGGTAAGGATTCACTCCATTGTGCTGGCAAGAAAGCTCTGCTGTAGGGACAGCTTTATGTAGACCCTAAACGTTTGTGGGCACTGCTTGTTGCCGTTATAATGCAATTAATGTATTGTTTAGTGTTGTGTTGTGGCATTGCTGGCATGCATCTAAAAAAAACTTGTGGGGAGTTTGCCCCACCAAGATTTACATGCTAAAATCGCCACTGGGCCAATAACATTAATGTGGATTATCCGATGATAAACGTCCTCCGGCCATTGAAAATGAAGACTGGATAGCCTGCGCAGGCCTGAACAGAATTTGGTGGTGTTCCTCGCTGACCTACATTACAGACATGTTGGGCAGATTGTCACATAGTTCCTCGTACGTAGAGACCTTATATACATTTGATCTGTATCCGATCTCTGCAAATGTGGACGTTGTGTTTAACATGGCATATTGATGTATATACACTGAACAAAAATATAAATGCAACAATTTCTAAGATTTTACTGAATTACAGTTCAAACAAGGAAATCACTCAATAGAAATAAATAAATTAGCTCCTAATCTATGGATTTCACACGACTGGCAATACAGATGTGCATCTAATGGTCAAACATACCAAAAAAAAAAAAACAGGCATGGATCAGAAAACCAGTCAGTATCTGGTGTGACCACCATTTGCCTCATGCAGCACAACATCTCCTTCGCATAGAGTTGATCGTCTTGTTGATTATGGCCTGTGGAATGTTGTCCCACTCCTCTTCAATGGATGTGCTAACTTGCTGGATATTGGAAAACTCTGTTGTACACGTTGATCCAGAGCATCCCAAACGTGCTCAGTGGGTGACATGTCTGGTGAGTATGCAGGCCATGAAAGATCTGGGACATTTTCAGCTACCAGGAATTGTGTACTGATCCTTAAGTCATGGGGCTGTGCATTATCATGCTGAAACATGACGTGATGGCGGCGGATTAATGGCCCGACAATGGGCCTCAGGATCTCGTCACAGTATCTCTGTGCATTGAAATTGCCATCGCTAAAATTTAAATTGTGTTCATTGTCCGTAGCTTATGCCTGCCCATACTATGACCCCCCCGCCCCTCCCCCTCCCCCCTTCTACCATGGGGAACTCTGTTCACAACATTGGCATCAACAAACTGCTCGCCCACACGACACCATACACGCTGTCTGCCATTTACCCGGTATAGTTGAAACCGGGATTCATCCATGTAGAGCACACTTCTCCAGCGTGCCAGTGGCCATCAAAGGTGAGCATTTGCCCATTGAAGTCAGTTACGACGCCAAACTGCAGTCAGGTCAAGACCCTGGTGAGGCCGACGAGCACACAGATGAGCTTCCATGAGACAGTTTCTGACAGTTTAGGCAGAAATTATTTGGTTGTGCAAACCCACAGTTTCATCAGCTGTCCTTGTGGCTGGTCTCAGATGATCCTGCAAGTGAAGCCACATGTGGTCTTGGGCTGGCGTGCTTACACGTGGTCTGCGGTTGTGAGGACGGTTGAATGTACTGCCAAATTCTCTAAAATGACATTGGAGGCGACTTAAGGTAGAGGAATGAACATTCAATTCTCTGGCAACAGCTCTGGTGGACATTCCTGCAGTCAGCATGCCAATTGCACGTTCTCTCTAAACTTGAGACATCTGTGGTATTGTGATGTTAGACAAAACCACACATTTTATAGTGTCCTTTTATTGTTCCCAGCACCAGATGCACCTGTGTAATGATCATGCTGTTTAATCAGTTTCTTGATATGTCACACCTGGATGGATTATCTGAAAGGAGAAATGCTCACTAACAGGGATGTTCAGTGTATAAACCCCAATCAGAGGCTTGAAGCTACCAGCTGCCATATTTGTACTCCTCAAAAGGAGCAGTCCTCCATAGGAATAGATGGAATTCTACAGTATTTCAATAAAATGTTTCAAGGACAAAATTACATTAATGTGTTTATGTGTTGTCCTCTGCTGCCCTCCTCTGGTTGCAGCTCTCTCTCTCGCTCTCTAATTCTATCTCTCTCTCTCAATTCAATTCAATGTAAATTTAAGGGCTTTATTGGCATGGGAAACATATGTTAACATTGCCAAAGCAAGTGAACTAGATAATAAACAAAAGTGAAATAAACAATAAAAATGTACATTAAATCAAATCAAATTGTATTGGTCACATACCCATGGTTAGCAGATGTTATTGCAAGTGTATCAAAATGCTTATGCCTCTAGTTTCGACAGAGTAGCAATATCTAACAAGTAATTTAACAATTACACAACAACTACCTAATACACACAAATCTAAGTAAAGGAATGGAATAAGAATATGTACATATAAATATATGGATGAGCAATGACCGAGTGGCAAGATGCAATAGATGGCATAAAATACAGTATACACATATGGGATGAGTAAACATCATTATTAAAGTGGCATTAATAAAGTGACTAGTGATCCATTTGTTAGAGTGGCCAATGATTTCAAGTCTGTATGTAGGCAGTAGCCTCTGCGTTAGTGATGGCTGATGGCCTTGAGATAGAAGCTATTTTTCAGTCTCTTGGTCCCAGCTTTGATGCACCTGTACTGACCTCGCCTTCTGGATGGTAGCGGGGTGAACAGGCAGCGGCTCGGGTGGTTGTTGTCCTTGATGATCATTTTGGCCTTCCTGTGACATCGGGGGCTGTAGGTGTCATGGAGGGCAGGTAGTTTGCCCCCGGTGATGCGTTGTGCAGACCGCACCTCCCTCTGGAGAGCCTGCGGTTGTGAGCGGTGCAGTTGCCGTACCGGGATGCTCTCAATTGTGCATCTGTAAAAGTTAACTTTGTCCCTATACTGACATTTCGCTTGTTTGATTGCCTTGCGGGGGGAAGAACTACACTGTTTGTATTCGGCCATATTCCCGGTTATCTTTCCATGGTTAAATGCGGTGGTTCGTGCCATCAGTTTTGCGCGAATGCCACCAACTATCCATGGTTTCTGGTTAGGTTAGGTTTTAATAGTCACAATGGGTACAACATCTTCTATGCACTTCCTTATAAACTCCCTCACCGAATCAGTGTATAAATCTATATTATTCTCTGAGGCTACCCGAAACAGTCCGCGTGATCAAAACAATCTTGAAGTGTGGACTCTGATTGGTTAGACCAGCATTGAATTTTCCTTGTCACAGGTACATCCTGTTTGAGTTTCTGCCTATAGGAGGGGAGAAGCAAAATTTTGTTTTGTTCAAATTTGCAGAGGGCAGGGGAGGGCCTTGTATGCATCGCGGAAGTTAGAGTAGTAGTGATCCAGTGTTTTGCCAGCCCAGGTACTACAATCAATATGCTGATGGAATTTAGGTAGCCTTGTTCTCAAATTTGCTTTGTTAAATAAATGCAGCCTCCGGATATAGGGTTTCCAGTTTGCATAGAGTCCCGTAGAGTTCCTTGAGGGCCATCGTGGTATCGGCTTGAGGGGGGATAAACACGGCTGCGACAATAACTGACAAAAAATCTCTTGGGAGATAATACGGACGACATTTGATTGTGAGGAATTATAGGTCAGGTGAACAGAAGTACTTGAGTTCCTGTATGTTGTTACATTTACACCATGAGTCGTTAATCATGAAACATACACCCCTGCCCTTCCTTTTCCCGGAGAGATGTTTATTCCTGTCGGCGCGACACACATAGAATCCCGGTAGCTGTACCGCCTCCGACAGCATGTCCCAAGAGAGCAATGTTTCCGTGAAACAGAGTATGTTACAATCCCGGATGTCTCTCTGGAAAGCGACCCTAGCCCTAATTTCGTCTACCTTGTTATCTAGAGACTGAACATTAGCGAGTAAAATACTCGGAAGCGGTGGGTGGTGTGCGTGCCTCCTAAGTCTGACCAGAAGGCCGCTCCATCTACCTCTTCTGCAGCGACGTTGTTTTGGGTCAGCCTCTGGAATCAGTTTGAATGCCTTGGGTGGTTTGAACAAAGACTCCGCTTCGGGAAAGTCGTATTCCTGGTCGTAGTGCTGGTAAGTTGAAGTCTCTCTGATATCCAATAGTTCTTCCCGGCTGAATGTAATAACACTTAAGATTTTCTGGGTTAACAATGTAAGAAAAACAAAATACTACATTGTTTCCCAAAGAACTAGAAGCGAGGCGAGCCTCTCTGTTGGCGTCATCTTGTTGTAAACATTACACTCACAAAAATTCCAAAAGAATAAAGACATTATTCATGTCATATTATGTGCAAATAGTTAAAGTACAAAAGGGAAAATAAATAAACATACAGTTGAAGTCGGAATTTTTTCCATCACTTGTTGACAAACTATAGTTTTGGCAAGTCGGTTAGGACATCTACTTTGTGCATGACACAAGTAATTTTTCCAACAATTGTTTACAGACAGATTATTTCACTTATAATTCACTGTATCACAATTCCAGTGGGTCAGAAGTTTACATACACTAAATTAGAAAATTCTGATAGCTTCTGATAGGCTAATTGACATAATTTGAGTCAATTGGAGGTGTACCTGTGGATGTATTTTAATGGCTACATTCAAACTCAGTGCCTCTTTGCTTACATCATGGGAATATCAAAAGAATTCAGCCAAGACCTCAGAAAAAACTATTGTAGACCGCCACAAGTCTGGTTCATCCTTGGGAGCAATTTCCAAATGCCTGAAGGTACTACATTCATCTGTACAAACAATAGTATGCAAGTATAAACACCACGGGACCACGCAGCCGTCATACCGCTCAGGAAGGAGACGCGCTCTGTCTCCTAGAGATGAACGTACTTTGGTGCGAAAAGTGACAATCAATCCCAGAACAACAGCAAAGGACCTTGTGAAGATGCTGGAGGAAACCGGTACAAAAGTATCTATAGCCAAAGTAAAACGAGTCCTATATCGACATAACCTGAAAGGCCGCTCAGCAAGGAAGAAGCCACTGCTCCAAAACCGCCATAAAAAAGCCAGACTACAGTTTGCAACTGCACATGGGGACAAAGATCATACTTTTTTGAGAAAAGTCCTCTGGTCTGTTGAAACCAAAATAGAACTGTTTGGCCATAATGACCATTGTTATGTTTGGAGGAAAAAGGGGGAGGCTTGCAAGCCGAAGAACACCATCCCAAACGTGAAGCCCTAGGGTGAAGGCATCATGTTGTGGGGGCGCTTTGCTGCAGGAGGGACTGGTGCACTTCACACAATAGATGGTATCATGAGGGAATGACACACTGACCCACAATTCTGACCCACTGGGAATGTGATGAAAGAAATAAAAGCTGAAATAAATCATTCTCTCTACTATTATTCTGACATTTCACATTCTTAAATTAAAGTGGTGATCCTAACTGACCTAAGACAGAGAATTTTGACTAGGATTAAATGTCAGGAATTGTGAAAAACTGAGTTTAATCTATTTGGCTAAGGTGTATGTAAACTTCTGACTTCAACTTTAAATATGGGTTGTATTTACAATTGTGTTTTTCTTCACTGGTTACCCTTTTCTTGTGGCAACAGGTCACAAATCTTGCTGCTGTGATGGCACACTGTGGTATTTCACCCAATAGATATGGGAGTTTATCAAAATTGGGTTTTCAAATTTCTTGTGGATCTGTGCAATCCGAGGGAAAATTGTGTCTCTAATTTGGTCATACATTTGGCAGGAGGTTAGGAAGTGCAGCTCAGTTTCCACCTCATTTTGTGTGCCCATAGCCTTTCTTCTTTTGAGAGCCAGGTCTGCCTACGGCGGCCTTTCTCGACAGCAAGGCTATGCTCACTGAGTCTATACATACTGTAGTCAAAGATTTACTTAAATTCGGGTCAGTCACAGTGGTCAGGTATTCTGCCACTGTTTAGGGACAAGTAGCATTCTAGTTTACTCTGTTTTTTTGTTAATTCTTTCCAATGTGTCAAGTAATTATATTTTAGTTTTCTCATGATTTGGTTGGGTCTAATTGTGTTGCTGTCCTGGGGCTCTGTGGGGTCTGTTTGTGTTTGTGAACAGAGCCCCGGGACTAGCTTGCTTAGGGGACACTCCTGGTTCATCTCTCTGTAGGTGAAGTCTTTGTTATGGAAGGTTTGGGAATTGCTTCCTTTTAGATTGTTGTAGAATTTAATGACTCTCTTCTGGATTTTGATAATTAGTGGGTATCGGCCTAATTCTGCTCTGCATGCATTATTTGGTGTTTTACGTTGTACATGAGGATATTTTTGCAGAATTCTGCATGTAGAGTCTCAATTTGGTGTTTGTCCCATTTTGTGAATTCTTGATTGGTGAGCGGTTGTTTGTGTGCTCTAGGGCAAATTCAATTTGTATGTGGTCCTGGCAACTGGACCTTTTTGGAACACCATTATTTTTGTCTTACTGAGATTTACTGTGGGGCCCAGGTCTGACAGAATCTGTGCAGAAGACCTCGGTGCTTCTGTAGGCCCTCCCAGATTATCAACAAACAGTAGACATTTGACTTCAGATTCTAGTAGTGTGAGGCCGGGTGCTGCAGACTGTTCTAGTGCCCTCATCAATTCATTGAGATATATGTTGAAGAGGGTGGGGCTTAAGCTTGCATCCCTGTCTCACCCCATGGCCCTGTGGAAATACATGTTTGTGTTTTTTTGCCAGTTTAAACTGTACATTTGTTGTTTGTGTACATGGATTTCATAATGTTGTGTGTTTTTCCCCAACACCACTTTCCATCAATTTGTATAGCAGACCGTCATGCCAAATTGAGTCAAAAGCTTTTTTGAAATCAACAAAGCATGAGAAGACTTTGCCTTTGTTTTGGTTTGTTTGTTGGGCCAAGCAAGCATTTGTTTTTGAGATACAGTCACGGGAAATACTTGCGTTTACCCGCTGTATGGTAGCAGGGTGGAAGTATTTTTGTGGTAGCAGGGTGGATACAACCACTTGTGCGTTGGTGAAAGTAGAAGAAGCATTTTCAATCACTCCCTTGAGTACTGTTGCCACCCTTTCCTGCTGTGCTCTCAGGTAATTTGTGCCTGTGTGCATTATTATGTGGCTGGGTGACCCTAGTTTGTCCTCAGACAGTAGGTCTAGGGCAATCTAGGTGTTTGGACACCAGAGTTTAGACACTGTGTGTTTGGGGAAAAGTTTACTTTCTTGTATATATTTCCTGTTTGAGTCCATAAAGAGTTTGAGTCAGGGGCTGAGGTTGGCTATTCTGCTGGCTTCTCTGCCGGGGTGGCCAGCTCTCTAATGGGTTGTTCTCTGTCACACGCCATCCCCCTCACCCTCTCCTCCAGCACTCTGATCCTCTCCTCTGGTGCTCTGTTCTTCTCCTGCTCTTTCTCCTGTTGATGTTGTCTCACCACAGTCCAGAGAGCAGATATGTTTCTCTCCACCTCCAGCTCTCCAGATCTGGCTGAGGGTGTGTTGTTGAGCTGGACAATTTTTTGTGCTGACTGGAGTGTGTTCATCTGCTGTTCCAGCTCCTGCTGTCTTACCTCCAGCTGTGTGAATTCATCCTTAATTTCAATGAGGGAGTAGTACTCTGTGCTGGGAGGTTGATCTTCCGCTTGGGGTTGCTCGTCTTTTGGGTTGTATAATGAAGAGGTCTGGTCTGACATGCTCAGGGTGGGGGTATCTTTCTCAAGAGAGAGCTTGTCCAGCTGAGCTCTCTCTTTGATTATGTGAAAGTCCAGCTGAAACTGTTTGGGGTTGCCCTGTATTATGACTGTTCCAGACTTGTACAGGTTAACATTGACTGACTCAGAGTCCTCGTTGTCTAACATCAACCCATTGCTAAAGCCCCCCCCCTTAACAGAGGGGTAGTGTGTTAATATAGCACTGCGCCATGCCAGGGGATGGTCTGGTTAATATAGCACTGTGCCATGCCAGGGGATGGTCTGTGATAATATAGCACTGTGTCATGCCAGAGGATGGTCTGATTAATATAGCACTGTGTCGTGCCAGGAGATGGTCTGATTAATATAGCACTGTGCCATGCCAAGGGATGGTCTGTGATAATATAGCACTGTGTCATGCCAGAGGATGGTCTGATTAATATAG
>QNTS01003160.1:10937-21254 GCA_003317085.1 Hucho hucho
ATGTCTAATGAGGGGTGCTCTTTGGTAATAGAAGTCTAATGAGGGGTGCTCTTTGGTAATAGAAGTCTAATGAGGGGTGCTCTTTGGTAATAGAAGTCTAATGAGGGGTGCTCTTTGGTAATAGAAGTCTAATGAGGGGTGCTCTTTGGTAATAGAAGTCTAATGAGGGGTGCTCTTTGGTAATAGATGTCTAATGAGGGGTGCTCTTTGAAGATAAGGATGAATACTCAAGGCAAATAAAGTTGTTGATTGGGTGAATCTACGCCAATGCATGATTTTTTTGCTACGTTTGTCCCTCTTCAGACTCCGTAGAGGCTCTTGTTCTAGACCAGGTGGAGAAGCTCAACAGGCAGAATGCTGAACGTTCCCATGGTAATGGGGTGGTTCTGGACATGTCCCCCCCCCCGGTCGTCCAACCAGAGGACCTGGAGGATCTAGAGGGGGAGAAGGAGGAGAAGAGGAGAACCCCTGAATGGGAGGAAAAGCAGAGGGCCAGGGAGGAAGAGGAGGGGGATATATTTGGTGAATCTGAGCCTGATGAAGAGGAGAGGAGGGAGGAACAAGTTGGAGAGGAAGAGGTGGAGAAGAGAAGGGAAAGAGGGGAAGAAGAGTCATCATTGTCACCAGAACCTCTAGAAAGGTACCTTTTGAAATTCAACCCATCTTTTGACATTACTATGACTGTAAATTGCAACTTCTGTATACTGTACACTTACCAAAATAACTAATGGCTAATTACTTAACACAATTAATAGTTGATTTGATGTTGGTTTTCTGTTTGTTTGTTATTTAGCTCTAAGGAGTTAGGTGAAGTGGCCGCCAGCAGTAAAAACTGTGTCACAGAGGAAGACCTGCTGAAAGATGACCTGAAAAAGAGCAGAGTGGAGGAGAGGAAAGAGGAGGATGAAGAGGGAGGAGTACCTGAGGGGGTAGAGCCTCAGGCTGCCCAATCAAAGGCAGAGAAGATGAAGGAGGAAGAAGAGGTAGATGATGGACAGCCAGAAGAGTACATCATTGGTGAGGTTCTTCATTTCACAGAAATGGAAACTGACAAAAGTTTGTTAACAAAACAGGAAGCTCATTTGGACTTTTGTTGCAAATGTGGCAACATTCCTAAAATAAAATATAGTATTGACATAACTTGTGTAAATTAAGTCTCTTGATATTATCCTGGGTTGGCAAGCAGGCTGAAAAACAGAAACCCTAACTAACAAGCAGGCTGAAAAGTCAGAAACCCTAACTACTACTCTGTCTTCCTAGTCAGTCACTCACCACACAGATCACATTACTTAACCACACCTTGCATGTTTAAAAGTCACAAACATGTCACAGCTGGCAAATTGGATTATGAAATGCTGGCATGAGACCGTATGATCCGTTTGGTTACTAAGACAGAACAGACACTAATCTATCTCCTGTATGCTCCCTATCCACTCTCCTGTCACCTCACTCCATTTCCCTTATCCCTCCCTCCCTCTCCCCATCTCTCTCCTCCATATCTCTCTATCATCTCCAGACATTACCCCTCCGCCAGCAGCCCCCTTTGACCACCGCATTGTGACTCCAAAACCTCGCCAGATTGCTACCTTCTACGCCATTAACAGAGACGTGGTCCTAGGAGGGTGAGAGAGAAAGAGAGAGAATCTCTCTCTCTCTCTCTCTCTCTCTCTCTCTCTCTCTCTCTCTCTCTCTCTCTCTCTCTCTCTCTCTCTCTCTGAGAGAGAGAGAGACACGGCAGGCCTGGGTAGGTGGATTCATTATACACTCAGTTAAATTAGACCCTCAAACACTCGGTACACTAAAACCCTCAGCTCTCATAACACCACAGTCAAGCAATTTATTTTTACTCCACGGTATGTGAAACTCACATTTTAAATGCTATTACTTGAATACACCAATCCAAAAAAAAAAGGATCCAAACAAAAAAAGGATCCAAACAGTTCAAAGGTCCCTGTATACATGGCACTCAAGGGTACAGAAAGCGCCTCCTTCTCCAAACAGCTAGGCAGCTATGCTGCCCAAAACAGCTGAAACAGAGCATAACCTACAGTAGGCAATTGCTTTGCCATAGTTTTTGTCAGGCCCGCAATCTGGAGGCCACACACACACACACACTCCCCCAAAGCTGTAATAAAATCAGGGGAAATTTCACACCTGTGTTGGTGCCAGTTACAGTATTTTCCAAGATGTTTTAATTGCCCTCTCAAGGGCAGATGAGTACAGTTTTTTACAATCGCTAGGACCCATTTCTCAATACTTTGGTCACTTTTTCAAAACTCTTCACATAGTTCTCCTAACCAAATTTCAGCTTGGCACAGCAGTTCATTTCACATCCAAAATGCACTAAAACTACCAAAACACTTCATACATGTCTCAAATCAACTCATTCTTCCGTAACAGTAGCAAAGGTTGTCACCCAACAAGCACACTTTGTCACTCATAAAACAATGACCTAAAAAACACTAACAACAGGTAGCATTACACAGTGTTTTGTTTTGTAAATGTCTTTACAAAACTAGAATGACACCTCTCTACTGTTTAGAATGCAGTATATGTTACAGGGATGAATCAGACATGATGCAATATGTTTTATGTCATTTCTTGGTGTTGAGGGATTCCAAAATACAACAATTTGTATATACACCATCCACCAATACAGATCCAGTAGCAATGCTAGTCAACCCTGTCTTCTGCATTTGGCCACAGGTTCTCATCCACATCACATCTTATGTCATCTTGGGCAATACACCTAGGAAAGAATCTTTGGCATGCCTGGTCCACCCCTGGCAATCTTCTGCAGATATGTCCAGCATTCATTGCATCCAGGAGGGACATTTGATCATGTGGATGGTGGTCATAAACCTTCCACCTCCATGAGGAAAATAATTACTCTATGGGGTTGAGGAATGGAGAGTAAGGTGGGAGGAAAAGTGTCACCATCCTGGGATGGGCTGCAAACCACTCTGTGACTGCACGGGAGTGGTGAAATGCCACATTGTCCCATACAATTTTTTAAAATATATTTCACCTTTATTTAACCAGGTAGGCCAGTTGAGAACAAGTTCTCATTCACAACTGCGACCTGGCCAAGATAAAGCAAAGCAGTGCGACAAAAACAACAACACAGAGTTACACATAAACAAACGTACAATCAATAACACAATAGAAAAATCTATGTACAGTGTGTGCAAATGTAAAAGAGTAGGGAGGTAAGGCAATAAATAGGCCATAGAGATGAAATAATTACAATTTAGCATTAACACTGGAGTGATAGATGTGCAGATGATGATGTGCAAATAGAGATACGGGAGTGCAAAAGAGCAAGAGGATAAATACAATATGGTTATGAGGTAGTTGGGTGTGCTATTTACAGATTGACTGTGTACAGGTACAGTGATCGATAAGCTGCTCTGACAGCTGATGCTTAAAGTTAGAGAGGGAGATATAAGTCTCAAGCTTCAGTGATTTTTGCAATTCGTTCCAGTCATTGGCAGCAGAGAACTGGAATTAAAGGCGGCCAAAGGAAGTGTTGGCTTTGGGGATGACCAGTGAAATATACCTGCTGGAGCGCGTGCTACGGGTGGGTGTTGCTATGGTGACCAGTGAGCTGAGATAAGGCAGGGCTTTACCTAGCAAAGACTTATAGATGACCTGGAGCCAGTGGGTCTGGCGATGAATATGTAGTGAGGGCCAGCCAACGAGAGCATACAGGTCGCAGTGGTGGGTAGTATATGGGGCTTTGGTGACAAAACGGATGGCACTGTGATAGACTACATCCAGTTTGCTGAGTAGAGTGTTGGAGGTTATTTTGTAAATAACATCGCCAAAGTCAAGGATCGGCAGGATAGTCAGTTTTACGAGGGTATGTTTGGCAGCATGAGTGAAGGAGGCTTTGTTGCGAAATAGGAAGCCGATTCTAGATTTAATTTTGGAGATTCTTAATGTGAGTCTGGAAGGAGAGTTTACAGTCTAACCAGACACCTAGATATTTGTAGTTGTCCACATATTCTAAGTCAAAACCGTCCAGAGTAGTGATTCTAGTCGGGTGGGCGGGTGCGGGCAGCAATTGGTTGAAGAGCATGCACTTAGTTTTACTAGCATTTAAAAGCAGTTGGAGGCCACGGAAGGAGTGTTGTATGGCATTGAAGCTCATTTGGAGGTTTGTTAGCACAGTGTCCAAAGAAGGGCCAGATGTATACAGAATGGTGTCATCTGCGTAGAGGTGGATCAGAGAATCACCAGCAGCAAGAGCGACATCATTGATATATACAGAGAAAAGAGTCGGCCCGAGAATTGAACCATGTGGCACCCCCATAGAGGCTGCCAGAGATCCGGACAACAGGCCCTCCGATTTGACACACTGGACTCTATCTGAGAAGTAGTTGGTGAACCAGGTTAGGCAGTCATTTGAGAAGCCAAGGCTATTGAGTCTGCCGATAAGAATGCGGTGATTGAGTCGAAAGCCTTGGCCAGGTCGATGAAGACGGCTGCACAGTACTGTCTTTTATCGATGGCGGTTATGATACCGTTTAGGACCTTGAGCGTGGCTGAGGTGCACCCATGACCAGCTCGGAAACCGGATTGCATAGTGGAGAATGTATGGTGGCATTCGAAATGGTTGGTGATCTGTTTGTTAACTTGGCTTTTGAAGATTTTATAAAGGCAGGGCAGGATGGATATAGGTCTGTAACAGTTTGGGTCTAGAGTGCCACCCCCTTTGAAGAGGGGGATGACCGCGGCAGCTTTACAATATTTGGGGATCTGATTTGTAGGGATCCAGATTTTGCAGCTCTTTCAGGACATCAGCTGTCTGGATTTGGGTGAAGGAGAAGTGGGGGGGCTTGGGCAAGTTGCTGCAGGGGGTGCTGAGCTGTTGGCCGGGGTAGGGGTAGCCTAGGTGGAAAGCATGGCCAGCCGTAGAAAAATGCTTATTGAAATTCTTGATTATCGTAGATTTATCGGTGGTGACAGTGTTTCCTAGCCTCAGTGCAGTGGGCAGCTGGGAGGAGGTGCTCTTATTGTCCATGGACTTCAGTGTCCCCAAATCTTTGGTAATTAGTGCTACAGGATGCAAATTTCTGTTTGAAAAATCTCAGTCGTAACTGACTAGTATATTGGTTCCTGACTTCCCTGAAAAGTTGCATATCGCGGGGGCTATTCGATGCTAATGCAGATGTTTTTGTGCTGGTCAAGGGCAGTCAAGTCTGGGGTGTTCAACATTTTTTGAATGGGGCATGACTATTTAAGATGTTGAGGAAAGCGCTTTTAAAGAGCAACCAGGTAATGAGGCAGTGATCGCTGAGATCCTGGTTGAGGACAGAAGAGGTGTATTTAGAGGGCAAGTTGGTCAGGATGATATCTAGGGTTGTACCTGTTAGGTTCCTTGAAAATTTGTGTGAGATTGAGGGCATCTAGCTTAGATTGTAGGATGACCGGGATGTTAAGCATGTCCCAGTTTAGGTCAACTAACAGTATGAACTCTGAAGATAGATGGGGGGCAATCAATTCACATATGGTGTCCAAGGCACAGCAGGGGGCTGAAGGGGGTCTATAACAAGCGGCAATGGTGAGAGACTTATTTCTGGAAAGGTGGATTTTTAAAAGTAGAAGCTCGAATTGTTTGGGCAGAGACCTGGATAGTATGCAGGCTATCTCTGCAGTAGATTGCAACTCCACCCCCTTTCGCAGTTCTATCTTGTCCGAAAACATTATAGTTAGGGATGGAAATTTCAGGATTTTTGGTGGCCTTCCTAAGCCAAGATTCAGACACGGCTAGGACATCCGGGTTGGCGGAGTATGCTAAAGCAGTGAATAAAACAAACCTAGGTAGGAGGCTTCTAATGTTAACATGCATGAAACCAAGGCTGTTACGGTTACAGAAGTCAACAAATGAGAGCGCCTGGGGAATGGGAGTGATGCAGTGGGCTGCAGGGCCTGGGTTAGCCTCTACATCACCAGAGGAACAGAAGAGGAGTAGGACAAGGGTACGGCTAAAGGCTACAAGAACTGGTCGTCTAGTGCGTTCGGAACAGAGAGTAAAAGGAGCAGATTTCTGGGCGCGGAAGAATAGATTCAAGGCATAATGTACAGACAAGGGTATTGTAGGATAGGCATTGAGTAGCGATGAGAGAGGTTTTGTCTCTAGAGGCAACAGTTAAGCCAGGTGAGGTCACCGCATGTGTGGGGGTGGAACAAAAGGGCTAGCTAAGGCATATTGGGCAGGGCTGGAGGCTCTACAGTGAAATAAGACAATAATCACTAACCAAAACAGCAATAGACAAAGCATATTGACACTAGCAGATGGGCATCCGGGGATACAATTGCAAACGTTGTCCGATTTCGCCTCACTGCAACCCTTTCCTCACCTGGCACAACCCTTAAATAGAGGTCATCCAGGAATGAAATGAGACGCTCAGTGTTGCATAACAGCAATCCATCAGAGGATATTGCTGCACACATTGTGATGTTGGCACCCCTCTGGCCTGGGACATCCACTGTGGCTCTTTTCCCAATCACATTCCTTCCTCGCCGCCGTGTTTTAGCCAAGTTGAAACCAGCATCATCCACAAAGATGAATATGTGGGGTGTTTGCCTGGCTTCAATCTCCATGACTCTCTAAAATAAATCCACAAGGCAACATAGGAGTTAGGGTATTACAGTAGTTTACATTATACCTAAAAACATGCCATTGTGTGCCTCCGCCCTGTTTGGTTTTGTTCTTAACCAATTCTGTATTTTATAGTCATCTTACCTGGACATATTGGTTCCTGAGTTTCTTGACTCGTTCAGAGTTCCTCTCAAAGGGGACAGTGTACAACTGCTTCATCCTGACTTGATGTTGCTTCAGGACTCTAGAAATAGTTGTTATGCTTACATTGTGAATATTTTCAAATGTAATGTTGTCTGCCAACACTCTGTCCCGAATCTCTGTGAGTTTTATGCCATTGTTTCTGATGACCATATCAACGATTGCAGTTTCCTGCACAGCAGTGAAAATCCTACCTCTCCCACCTGTGGGAGGTAACCATTGGGTGCTAAGCAGAAATACAAAAACAATTACACACAAGTGGGTTTGATGGCTTTGCTCAATTTACTTCTTTAATGTGCAGTTCAGTCAGATGCCCTTGCAGAATACACATCTTACCTGTTGTTTTGCTGGAAATGTCTCATAATAGATGCCACTGTTGAGCGTTGCAGATTTGGCTGCACTCTCAGACCAGTCTCTCTCATTGATAGACCAGGATTTATAACATGATCAATTATAGTAGCTCTAATCTCATCTGAGACTACAGCTCTTGATCTTCCTCTCAGTCTTCTTCCACCATGCATACGTACTCCTCTCCCTCTCCCTTCTCCCTCTCCCTTCTCCCTCTCCCTCTCCCTCTCCAAGCCACTCTTCTTCCTCTGTCAGCCACTTCTCTATCTCTGGCTGGGTCCATGTTTACATTACAGTACAGCATTATTCCTAAGATGTCCCCTTTTGTATAGATGGTAATGAAATTGAAAGACTAACACCTGGGTAGGTGTTCAGCTACAAAGGGAATCAGCTGTGGTTGGTCTAATTGTTTTGATAGTATTTAATTTTTTAGATTTGGAATATATTTCAATACGGTATTACTGTAGAAATGGAGCAAATTGTTGTCTTATTAAATGTTGTGTTATGTTAGGTTTTGAACTTAATTTTAACAGTTTTGAAAAGAGTATGTAAGCATGTGCAAATTGGCCTGTAGGTACATAGAGTTTTGGTGGTGGTTGTGTCTGAGTGAGAAAATAATTCATGACATTTGAAAGATGTAGTCATTGAATACATTTTGTGCCAAAGCAATGAAAAATTATCCACAGTTTAGCCCATATAGACTGCTGTTGTGCTCACTGTGTGAAGAGTTTTGAAAAAGTGAGAGAGAGAGATCTGTGAGTGTGCATACCATCCCTACAATGACAACCCAATTAAAGCCTGATATAGAAGAGTAAACATAACAATAACATTATAGTAAACTTAGCTCTATTGTACGCTGAGGCAAAAAGGACAGGGTGTAATAAAGCATCAGTGTTATTCATATCGGCCGCCAGAACCAAAGAAGCTCCTCAACTTTAATGTTAAGGCTGTCACAAGAGACTACACTGTTTATGAACTTGTTTCTCTGTATGTGATGGTGGGATCATAGGGGACGTTTTGGACAAGTCCACAAATGTGTGGAGAACTCTTCTGGACTGACTCTGGCTGCCAAGATGATCAAAGCCAGGAGCCAGAAAGAAAAGGTGAGGATCATAATGATCTAAATGTGAGACCTGAAACAGACGCTTGATTATAGGTGCTTCCCATATGGCACCCTATTCCCTATTAAGAGCAACAGGGCCCTGGTCAAAAGTAGTGCACTACATAGTGAATTGGGTGTCGTTTGAAACAAAGCCATTAATATCAGATGTACAGTATGTGTCCAATCTCCCCACCACCATTAAGATGGATGGATATTTTATCATAGCACATAAATAATAGAATACAATTTTAAAGTAGCTTCATCGCCCTCATATCCACTGTGGCAGTGTGTCAGAGTCAATCTCATCTTCTGCTTTCCTATGGTCAGCTGAGTATAGCACATGAGATAAGATAGTCGTCAGATGTCTGTGGCAGTGCATAGCTGGATGATTACGTTATCATGTCAGATATTCACAAAGTAGTTTGCCCAGCAATGCCACGGGCCAAGCCTTAGCTGGCTCAGGTTGCTGTGTGATACTGTAGGTCTCAATAACCAACCCCGTTGGCACTGTCTGTGTGTGTCTGTTTCTGTGTCTGTCTCTCTGTCCGTCTGTAATGTGTTTCTGTCTGTCTTTCTAATGTTGAATATGTTGTCCTGTTTCCCAGGATGTGGTGAAGAATGAGATCCAGGTGATGAACCAGCTGAACCACGCTAACCTTATTCAGCTCTACGCCGCCTTCGAATCACACCACGACATCATCCTCGTCATGGAATAGTAAGTCCCTCCCTCCCTGTGTGTGTGTATTTCTCCTCTCTGCACTACACCATATGTCTACTCTTTAAATCCCATTGTGGGACTGTATTCCTCTCTCTCTACTGTAGTCTATGATGACTGACTGTCTCTCCTTTCCTCTCTATGTAGTGTGGATGGCGGGGAGCTGTTCGATCGGATCATAGATGAGAACTACAAGCTGACAGAGCTGGACACAGTGCTGTTTATCAGACAGATCTGTGAGGGACTACAGTACATGCACAGGATGTACATCCTGCATCTAGACCTCAAGGTAGGACAGGACTCATCCTAGCTCTCTACTTTCATATCCTCATCAATCTGTCACTCTGTTACTTTCTCGCTCGCTTCCCCCTTCTGTCTGTCTTTCTCTCTCTCCCTCACTGTCCTATTGTTTTTTGTCTGTTTCTATGCAAACTTTCCCATTGTACTATTTTCAACACTTTACCTTTCTATTGCAATAGCTCTATCTCCATCTTCCTGTCATTGTTGCATAATAGCTTAGCGATGATGCTAATAATTGCATGCTGTTATTTCCTTTGTCTCACTGTTTTGGGTTCTTTGATATCCTTTCCTAGCCCGAGAATATTCTGTGTGTGAGCAGAGCCACAAACAAGATCAAAATTATTGACTTCGGGCTCGCCAGGAGGTAAGTTTAAGTACCAGTGGTTCCTGGCTTGATACAGGGCAGCAAGTAGCCTAGCTGTTAAGCGCTTGCCCAGTAACCGAAAGGTCGCTGGTTTGAATCTTCAAGCCGACTAGGTCAAAAATCTCCCCAGGTGCCCTTTAGCAAGAGACTTAACTCTAATTGCTCCTGTAAGTCGCTCTGGATCAGAGAGTCTGCTAAATGACAGATGTAATCTCTTAACTTTCTTGTTTCGCTTTCTCAGGTATAAGCCCAGGGAAAAGCTGAGGGTGAACTTCGGAACGCCTGAGTTCCTGGCTCCGGAAGTCATCAACTATGAGTTTGTCTCGTTCCCTACGGACATGTGGAGTCTGGGGGTCATCACATACATGCTGTGAGTCCTGATATCCACTAACCATTACATTGCTGGGGGTCCTGATATCCACATTGCTGGGGGGTCCTGATATCCACTAAT
Source organism: Hucho hucho (assembly GCA_003317085.1). Classification (NCBI taxonomy): domain Eukaryota; kingdom Metazoa; phylum Chordata; class Actinopteri; order Salmoniformes; family Salmonidae; genus Hucho; species Hucho hucho. The sequence goes on from QNTS01003160.1 coordinate 21,026, forward strand.
GTTACATTACTGAGGGTCCTGATATCCACTAACGGTTACATTACTGGGGGTCCTAATATCCACTAACGGTTACATTGCTTGGGGTCCTGATATCCACTAATGGTTACATTACTGGGGGTCCTGATATTCACTAACCGTTACATTACTGGGGGTCCTGATATTCACTAACCGTTACATTACTGGGGGTCCTGATATCCACTAACCGTTACATTACTGGGGGTCCTGATAT
>QNTS01003160.1:29187-43848 GCA_003317085.1 Hucho hucho
ACAGTGTCTAGAGGACAGAAGGATCCCCACTCCTCCTACAGTGTCTAGAGGACAGAAGGATCCCCACTCCTCCTACAGTGTCTAGAGGACAGAAGGATCCCCACTCCTCCTACAGTGTCTAGAGGACAGAAGGATCCCCACTCCTCCTACAGTGTCTAGAGGACAGAAGGATCCCCACTCCTCTTACAGTGTCTAGAGGACAGAAGGATCCCCACTCCTCTTACAGTGTCTAGAGGACAGAAGGATCCCCACTCCTCTTACAGTGTCTAGAGGACAGAAGGATCCCCACTCCTCTTACAGTGTCTAGAGGACAGAAGGATTCCCACTCCTCCTACAGTGTCTAGAGGACAGAAGGATTCCCACTCATCTTACAGTGTCTAGAGGACAGAAGGATCCCCACTCCTCCTACAGTGTCTAGAGGACAGAAGGATCCCCACTCCTCCGAAAGTGTCTAGAGGACAGAAGGATCCCCACTCTTCTCTTTGTCCTCCCTCCTTCTTTCTCACTGCCTCTCACCTGGTGTGCATTACCTTCAGTGAGGTCAGCCAGGTAAGAGTCAGTCCTGTCAGCCAGGTAGGAGTCCGTCCTGTCAGCCAGGTAGGAGTCAGTCCTGTCAGAGGAAAACAGATAGAATGACAGAGGGAGATAGCTGGAGAGAGAGAAAGGGATGGAATGACAGCGAGACAATGCTACAGACATTCATACAAACTGTAGGTAACTGGAAATGGCAGTTACAAATGATGCATTACTGTCAACCCAAGGATGTAGGTATAACATTGTCATATTGTTGCCTTGGCATTTGATTACATAGATAACACACCTTTAACTAACAGATAGTATGCTATCATGTTGAAAAGAGTTTGTGCAAACCAGCTCAACGAGACACTCCGGTTTTATGAGCAGTGGATCCTCAGTAAAATACATGTACGTGCAAGGGTTCAGCAGAGGATGAGTGAGGGGCAATATATGTATTTTATGATAGGTCTTATTGACACCCACTCCTCAAATCAGTGTATTGGTCATGTGCACAGAATACAGGGTATAAACGGTACAGTGAAATGCTCTCCTCCAAAAAACTAAGAAGTAACAAAAAGTAGTAAAAAATAAGGAAACATTAATGTTTGGAATATGTAGACAGTAAGAATATACAGTATAGACTATGAAATGTACAAAAGTGAGTAGCGGTATGGTTGAGCATCTTAAATTGTAGCAGCAACGGTGACTGTGTGTGTGTGTTGTGTGTGTATGTGTGTGTATTTGTATTTGTGTTTATTATAGATCCCCATTAGCTGCTGCCAAGACAGCAGCTACAGTTCCTGGGGTCCAGCAAAATGAAGGCAGTTATACAATTTTAGAAACGTTACAATACATTGACAGATTTCACAACACGCTGTGTGCCTTCAGGCCAATACTCCACCACTACCACATATCTACAACACAAAATCCATGTGTACGTGTATATATAGTGCGTATGTTATCGTGTGTGTGTGTGTATGCATGTGTCTGTGCCTATGTTTGTGTTGCTTCACGGTCCCCGCTGTTGTTCCATAAGGTGTATTTTTATCTGTTTTTTTAATAAAATTGTACAGCTTGCATCAGTTACATGATGTGGAATAGAGTTCCATGTAGTCATGGCTTTATGTAGTACTGTGCGCCTCCCATAGTCTGTTCTGGACTTGGGGACTGTGAAGAGACCTCTTGTGGGGTATGCATGGGTGTCAACATGTCAGTACCTCTCATAAATACAAGTAGTGATGAAGTCAATCTCTCCTCCACTTTGAGCCAGGAGAGATTGACATGCATATGATTGACGTTAGCTCTCTGTGTACATCCAAGGGCCAGCCGTGCTGCCCTGTTCTGAGCCAATTGCAATTTTCCTGAGTCCCTTTTTGTGGCACCTGACCACACGACTGAACAGTAGTCCAGGTGCGACAAAACTAGGGCCTGTAGGACCTGCCTTGTTGATAGTGCTGTTAAGAAGGTAGAACAGTGCTTTATTATAGACAGACCATGACAGTTGACATGTTTTGACCATGACAGTTTACAATTCACAGTTTCTCCAAGCAGTTTAGTCACCTCAACTTGCTCAATTTCCACATTATTTATTACAAGATTTAGCTGAGGTTTAGGATTTAGTGAATGATTTGTCCCAAATTCAATGCTTTTAGTTATTTTTTACAAATATTTAGGACTAACTTATTCTAACGTTTCTCGCCCTCCTGGTTTTGACCCTTGCCTGTCCTGACTCTGAGCCCGCCTGCCTGACCACTCTAACTGACCCTGAGTCTGCCTGCCGTCCTGTGCCTTTGCCCCTACTCTGGATTACCAACCTCTGCCTGACCTGACCCTGAGCCTGGCTGCCGTCCTGTACCTTTGCCCTCTACTCTGGATTACCGACCTCTGCCTGACCCTGAGCCTGCCGTCCTGTACCTTTGCCCTCTACTCTGGATTACCGACCTCTGCCTGACCCTGACCCTGAGCCTGCCGTCCTGTACCTTTGCCCTCTACTCTGGATTACCGACCTCTGCCTAACCCTGACCCTGAGCCTGCCGTCCTGTACCTTTGCCCTCTACTCTGGATTTACCGACCTCTGCCTGCCTGGACCTGTCGTTTGCCTGCCCTTGTTGCTGTAATAAACATTGTTACTTCAACACAGTCTGCATTTGGGTCTTACCTGAAACGTGATAATTCCTTTTGCCTCATCCATCTTAACCATACAATTTTTCAATTCCTCATCAATCCACAGGGATTTAACAGTTTTTACTGTCATGTTCTTAATGGGTGCATGCTTATTAGTAACTGGAATAAGCAATTTCAGAAATATGTCAAGTGCAGCATCTGGTTGCTCCTCATTACACACCACAGACCAACACATATTCTGTACATCAACAACATAGGAATCACAACAAAACATATTGTATGAACTCTTATACACTATATTAGTCCCAGCCTTTGGAACTTTGGTTTTCATAGATACAGCTACTATATTGTGATCACTACATCCAATGGATTTGGATATTGCTTTAAAGCTGCATGTGATCCATACATGTGATCCATACATGTTGATGATTTCATTCCTGTGCTGTTTGTAACTACCCTGGTAGGTTGACTGATAACCTGAACCAGGTTTTGAAGCTTTCTCTTGAGTGGGCAGCTTGATTAAAGCCAGTCAATAGTTAAATCACCCAGAAAATATACCTCTTTGTTGACAACCCATTGGTCTGACTCTGACAAAACGGCACAGCTCATTGACAAATCAATACTTGCTTTATGTTCAAGTGTGTAAGGTGGGCAACAGTGAACCTGACACAATGCTGTAAAGCTAAAGAGATTTCCTTAGTTGGAAATGTAGTGGAATTTATAGTTTTTATTATCTCTATGATACCTACATTATCAAGCATTTCACACGTTATCCAGATACTGACAGTTAGCACTTGGTGGTCTATAGCAGCTACCCACCAGAATGGGTTTTAGGTGAGGCAGATGAACCAGTAGCCATATTACTTCAACAGTATTTAACATGAGCTCCTCTCTTAATCTTTACAGGAATGTGGTTCTGAATATAAACAGCAACACTTCCACCATTGTCATTGCTGTCTTTTCTGTAAGTGTTATAACCTTGTATTGCTACCACTGTATCATCAAAGGTATTGTCTAAGTGAGTTTCAGGAATAGTCAGAATATGAATGTCATATGTTACTAGTGTCACGCCCTGGCCATAGAGAGCCCTCTGGGTTCTCTATGGTGTGTTAGGTCAGGGCGTGACTAGGGGTTTCTAGGGTTGTCTATGGTTTGGTTTTGTGTGGTTCCCAATTAGAGGCAGCTGTTGTTTGTTGCCTCTAATTGGGAATCCTATATAGGTTGTTCAGTTCCCCACCTGGGTTGTGGGTTATTATTTTGTGTTTAGTGCCTGTGTGCTATACACGATATGTTACGGTCAGTTGTTGTGTTTGTTGTTTCACTGGAATAAAAAGATGTGGAACTCAACACATGCTGCGCCTTGGTCCTCTCCTTTACAAGATCGTGACAACTAGCAAGTTATTAATTTCATGAACCTTGTTTTCTTAAGCTACATATGTTAACGTGGGCTATTTTGAGCACTTCTCTTCTGGGATGCTTACTTGTTTTCATTGCTTTACTGGGAAGATTAGCAAAAGTAGATATGCTCATGTTATTTATGTTAGTGCATGGTGAGCTGCATACAGCGGACTTCCAACTAGGGCACACCACCTCATACAATAGCTGTAGGATCAGCAGAGGCACTCAGGTCAGTTAGAGGGGCATACATTATGTTACTTACATTGTGTCTTCCAATGCCCCTAGGATAACGCACATTTGCTGAAGCATTATGACAAGTCATTGTCTCAACCACACCTTAATGCTGTGAAAGGATCCAGGAACCCAAATTCTTCGAAATGTTCAATAAAAGTTACACTCATTGAGCTGCAATAATCACATAGCCAGTTGTGAAGAGAAAGAATCCTGCTAAAGTGTTTAATGCCACGATTCAGAGAGGGCACAAGGCCAGATATGATGGATCTTTTATTAGTGTCTAGCAGAGTGTCAATCACTTTTTTGAAATCCAGTTTCAACTGTTCAGAGTTGCCCTTCATAATGCCATTAAAACCCACATGGACTACAATAGAATCGATGTCCATGTCTTGACATAATACATACTGGAGCAGCTTAGCAATGTCATTTACTCAAGCTTAGGGATAGGACATTGTTTTTGCACCAGGAACGATCACATTTCTTACCATGGAGCTGCCCAAAATCACGGCTGGCGAGAAGGACGAGGAGATCCGCAGGCACCCCCAGCGAAGAAGGTGCAGGAAGATCAGGCTCTAGGATGGCAAAACTATTTGTTGTTTGTATCCAATCCGGGCCTCTCGTTGGAAGTGTAGACTGCTCTGCTGGAGGCCACTGTCTTCGGCTTCCACGGCTCGTCACATGCGACCATCGTTGATTCCTCTTGCTGTACTCCTTCAACTCCACTATCAGATGGAGATGCATCCAACAAGCGTGAATGCCGTCCTACCACCGGTGTAGAAAAGGTAAACATTCCACTCTGCGTTTTCCCCAGTTTCTTCTATAGGCTGGTGACCTGCATGATCAAGGAAGCCACCTCAAGCCTTTAATCCTTGGCAAGCAAACAATTGTGCAGGTAGACAGCTTGGGGTTAGCTGTTCAGCAGTCTTATGGTTTGGAGGTAGAATCTGTCTCAGAACCTGTTGGTCCGAGATCTGATGCTCCGGTACTGCCTGCCAATGTCATGGGTCTCAGTGTAGCAGGTAAGCAGAGTCAGGCGCAGGACAACAGAGATGAGTAATCACGTATACATTTTACTCAAAAATCAAACTACCAAATAGTAGTAAAATACACGCTCACAAAACAGACCATCTTACATAAAACAAACATGCACAAAACCATGGGGGAAACAGAGGGTTTAAATAAGGAACATGTAATTATGGGAATAGAAACCAGGTGTGTATAATGAAGACAAAACAAACAGAAATTGAAAAGTGGATTGGCGGTAGCTAGAAGACCGGTGACGTCGACCGCCGAACGCTGAACGCCGCCCGAACAAGGAGAGGGGCCGACTTCGGCGGAAGTCGTGACAGTACCTCCCCCTTGACGCACGGCTCCAGCAGCGTGACGACACCGGCCTCGGGGACTACCCGGAGGACGAGGTGCAGGGCGATCCGGAGGGAGACGGAGAAACTCCTGTAGCAACGAAGGGTCCAGGATGTCCTCCACCGGCACCCAGCATCTCTCCTCCGGACCGTACCCCTCCCACTCCACGAGGTACTGAAGACCCCTCGCCCAGCGCCTCGAGTCTAAGATGGCTCGAACAGCATATGCCGGGGCTTCCTCGATGTCCAGAGGGGGCGGAGGAACCTTCCACACCTCAGACTCCTGGAGTGGACCAGCCACCACCGGCCTGAGGAGAGACACATGGAACGAGGGGTTAATACAGTAATCTGGGGGAAGCTGTAACCTATAGCAAACCTCGTTCAGTCTCCTCAGGACTTTGAATGGCCCCACAAACCACGGACCCATCTTCCGGCAGGGCAGGCAGAGGGGCAGGTTTCGGGTCGAGAGCCAGACCCGGTCACTGCGGTGGCGGTCCGCGCTCGCCTTCTGCCGCCTCACGGCCCATTGCAGGTGCACATGGGCGGCGTTCCAGGTCTCCTCCGAGCGCCTAAACCATTCATCCACCACAGGAGCCTCGATCTGGCTCTGATGCTACGGTGCCAGAACCGGCTGATAACCTAATACACACTGGAAGGGAGAGAGGTTAGTGGAGGACTGGCGGAGTGAGTTTTGGGCCATCTCTGCCCAGGGGATGAAAGCCGCCCACTCCCCTGGCAGGTCCTGGCAATATGACCGCAGAAACCTACCCACATCCTGGTTAACTCTCTCCACCTCCCCGGGTGAAAACCTGAGGTGAGGCTGACCGAGACCCCCAGACGTTCCATGAACGCCTTCCAGACCCTGGACGTGAACTGGGGACCCCGATCAAAGACTATGTCCTCAGGCACCCTGTAGTGCCGGAAGACGTGGGTGAACAGAGCCTCCGCAGTCTGTAGGGCTGTAGGGAGGCCGGGCAAAGGAAGGAGACGGCAGGACTTAGAAAACCTATCCACAACGACCAGGATCGTGGTGTTTCCCTGTGACGGAGGAAGATTTGTTGACAAGTCCACCAACAGGTGCGACCATGGCCGTTGTGGAACGGTTAGAGGTTGTAATTTCCCTCTGGGCAGGTGCCTAGGAGCCTTGCACTGGGCGCACACCGAGCAGGAGGAAACATAAACCCTCACATCCTTGGCCAAGGTGGACCACCAGTACTTCCCACTAAGACAGTGCACTGTCCGACCGATGCCAGGATGACCAGAGGAGGGTGACGTGTGGGCCCAATAGATCAAACAGTCGCGGACAGCAGACGGAACGTACAGACGCCCAGCTGGACACTGAGTTGGAGTGGGCTCTGTACGTAACACCCGCTCGATGTCCGTGTCCAGCTCCCACACCACCGGTGCCACCAGGCAAGAGGCCGGAAGTATGGGAGTGGGATCTATGGACCGCTCCTCTGTGTCAAACATCCGGGACAGTGCGTCTGCCTTGGTCGGTAGGATAGGGTGAAAACAAAACGGGTGAAAAACATGGCCCACCTTGCCTGGTGAGGGTTCAGCCTTCTCGCCACCCGGATGTACTCCAGATTGCGGTGGTCAGTCCAGATGAGAAAAGGGTGTTTAGCCCCCTCAAGCCAATGTCTCCACACCTTCAGAGCCTTTACGACAGCCAACAGCTCCCGGTCCCCCACATCATAGTTACACTCCGCCGACCTGAGCTTCTTCGAAAAGAAGGCACAGGGGCGGAGTTTAAGTGGCGTACCCGAGTACCGAGACAGCACAGCTCCTATCCCAGCCTCGGACGCGTCCACCTTCACTATAAATGCCAAAGAGGGATCCGGATGAGCCAGCACGGGAGCCGAGGTAAACAGAGCCTTCAGTTGACCAAAAGCCCTGTCCGCCTCAGCTGACCACTGCAGTCGCACCGGTCCCCCCTTCAGCAGTGAGGTAATGGGAGCCGCACCTGACCAAAGCCCCGGATAAACCTCCGGTAGTAGTTGACAAACCCTAAGAACCGCTACACTTCCTTTACCATGGTGGGAGTCTGCCAATTACGCACGGCTGAAAAGCGTTCACTCTCCATCTCCACCCCTGACGTGGAAATGCGGTACCGTAGGAAGGAGACAGACTGTTGGAAGAACAGACATTTCTCAGCCTTGACGTACAGGTCATGCTCCAACAGTCGACCAAGCACCTTGCGCACCAGGGACACATGCTCGGGCGTGTAGCGGAGTAAATCAGAATGTCGTCGATATACACCACTACACCCTGCCCGTGCAAGTCCCTGAAAATCTCATCTACAAATACCTGGAAGACTTATGGAGCATTCATCAACCCATACGGCATGACGAGGTACTCATAGTGCCCTGAGGTGGTACTAAATGCCGTCTTCCACTCGTCCCCCTCCCGGATACGCACCAGATTGTAAGCTCTCCTGAGATCCAATTTTGTGAAGAAGCGCACCCCGTGCATTGACTCGATCGCACTGGCTATGAAAGGTATCATGTAGCTGTACCTCACAGTGATCTGATTGATACCTCGATAGTCAATACACGGGCACAGACCTCCATCCTTCTTCTTCACAAAAAAGAAACTTGAGGAGGCAGGTGAAGTGGAGGGCCGAATGTATCCCTGTCCCAGGGATTCACAGACATATGTTTCCATAGCCGCTGTCTCCTCCTGTGACAGAGGATACACGTGACTCCTGGGAAGTGCTGCGTCTACCAGGAGATGTATCGCACAATCCCCCCGTCGATGGGGTGGTAATTGAGTCGCCTTCTTCTTACAGAAGGCGAGAGCCAAATCGGCATATTCTGAGGGGATGTGCACGGTGGAGACCTGGTCTGGACTTTCCACCGTAGTCGCACCGATGGAAACACATACACCTCCCCAAGCACTTTCGTGACCATCCCTTGAGAGCCCTCTGTTGCCACGAAATATTGGGGTCATGATAGGCCAACCAGGGTAGGCCCAGCACCACATGAAATGCAGGAGAATCAATAAGGTAGAGACTGATTCTCTCCTCATGACCCTCCTGCGTAACCATGCTTAGCGGAGCGGTGGCCTCCCTAATCAGCCCCGACCCTAATGGTCGACTATCTAAGGCATGCACAGGGAAGGGAATATCAACAGGAACAATGGGGATCCCTAAACTATGGGCAAATGAACGGTCAATAAAGTTCCCAGCTGTGCCTGAATCTACGAGCGCCTTATGCTGGGAATGCGGGGAAAACTCAGGAAATTCTATAAACACAAACATGTGAGCAACAGGAGGCTCTGGGTGAGTCTGGTGCCTACTCACCTGGGGTGACACGACAGTGCCCTGCCTGCTACCTCGACTCCCTGAGGAACCCCCCCTGCACCGACCAGCAGTGTGCCCTCTGCGGCCACAGATGGTGCAGGCAATGGCCCCTCCACCGGTCACCCTAAGCTCAGCACCTCCCAGCTCCATGGGGATCGGAGCGGAGGTGCTGGGGGATGGAACTGACGGACCCCGATCCAGATGTCCGCGGGTGGCCAGCAGGTTATCCATTCGGATGGACAGATCCACCAGCTGGTCGAACGCAAGGGTGGTATCCCTGCAGGCCAGTTCCCGACAGACGTCCTCCTGCACCGGTAATGGTCGATCAGGGCCCTGTCATTCCATCCCGCTCCGGTGGCCAGGGTTCGGAAGTCCTATTTCCCTGATAGACAGGAGACGAGGGCGGACACGCTCTCGTGTCCCGAAGGAGCCGGGTGGACGGTCGCCAGGTAGAGCTCCAGCTGGAGTAGGAACCCCTGGCACCCGGCAGCCGTCCCATTATATTCCCTCGGGAGCGCGAGTCTTATCCCACTGGGACCAGGTGAAGGAGGGGTGGACAGCTGTGGGGGTTGTTGAGGTGATGGTGGAGGCGCTGGCAGACCTCTTCTCTCCCATTGCTCCATTGTTTGCAGCACGCGATCCATGGCTGTGCCGAGATGTTGCAACATGGTCGCGTGCTGCTGGACGCGCTCCTCGACAGGTAAAGGAGGGCTGTGTGCTCCTGCTGACTCCATTTTGTGGTGCGTGTTTCTGTCATGGGTCTCAGTGTAGCAGGTAAGCAGAGTCAGGCGCAGGACAACAGAGATGAGTAATCACGTATACATTTTACTCAAAAATCAAACTACCAAATAGTAGTAAAATACACGCTCACAAAACAGACCATCTTACATAAAACAAACATGCACAAAACCATGGGGGAAACAGAGGGTTTAAATAAGGATCATGTAATTATGGGAATAGAAACCAGGTGTGTATAATGAAGACAAAACAAACAGAAATTGAAAAGTGGATTGGCGGTAGCTAGAAGACCGGTGACGTCGACCGCCGAACGCCGCCCGAACAAGGAGAGGGACCGACTTTGGCGGAAGTCGTGACAGCCAAAAGTTAACAGAGAGAGCAATCCACTGCTGGGGTGGCTGGAGTCCTTGGCAATCTTCCAGGCCTTCCTCAGTTCCCGCCTGGTGTAGATGTTCTGCAGGTCTGGGAGCTTGCACCCAGTGATGGACTGGGCAGTCTTCACCACCCTCTGTAGAGCCTTGCAGTTCAGGGCAGTGCAGTTACCAGGCGTTGATGCAGCCAGGCAGAATGCTCTCAATGGTACACCTGTAAAAGTTATTAAGGATTTGAGGGGCCTCTTCAGCCGACTGTGCCTGTGCGGTTGGCCCATGTCAGATCCTCTGTGATGTGTACACAGAAAAACTTGAAGCTCTCTACCCTCTTTACTGCAACCCCCCCCCCCCCCTCAACAAATCCTTGATTTAGCTGACATTGAGGGAGAGGCTATTTTATTAGGCTTTCTTGTCGTCGTCTGTGATCAGAACTACCACCGTTGTGTCGTCTTCATTAGTCTTTCTGATTGGAGATTGGCAGCCTCTGGTCAGTGCTTGAAATTGGCTGGCACCTTTAATTCTGTACTGTTTTAGTACCAAAACCTCTTTTAGAATATTGTCTCTAAAATTATTTAAAGACAGATACTTAAATATTCTAATGAATAAGACCTTTTTCATTCGACTCCATGCCCTGCCTTTGGTCAATACATCCCTGTGACAGAGACAGAAATGTGTCAGTATGAACGGTCAGAGGTCAGGGTGAGGTCATGTGGGAACATATATACGGTTTGAATGGAATCCAGATAATATGTTGTATTACTCTTAATATGCACACATTGAGCCAAGCAGGTGAAAGTTATTTGATCCATCCAGCACTACCCCCCTCTCTCCTCTCCTCTCCTCTCCTCTCTTCTCCTCTCCTCCCTTTTTCTCATGCCAAAACGGTGAGAAACTAAATTTAAGACCAGAGAAAAAAATACAGATACCTTGATCCTACCTCGCACACACAGGCGCGCACTGCAATCTAAGACAGAGGAATCACAACCAGCTGGACAAATAGAGAGCATGGGATTCTCTCAGTAAAGAGACAGAGACCACCACAGAACATGGACGTCCGCTACGTCTGTCACATATCACTACTAATAGTAGTACCACCTCTAGTGTAGCAGAATTAGTAGTAGAACTACTGATATTGACAGTGGTGTAGTGGTGTTGTATTATAAATCTTACACACAGTATGTAGGATCTTCATTTGAGCCAGTTTGCCACAGCAGGAAAATAATCCTGCAGCACTAGAAAATGTGAATTATTATGTAGATTATAATTAATGGACATTTTTTGTAAATTGTTCATGAGGGAAAATCAAGTCTGAAATTTCAAAGTGGAAATTACAAACTTCAGAAGCTTTTTTAAACCTCAAATACACTACAAGTTTAAAATCCCCTGCATTGCAAATTAAGATCTGTAGTATTGGGTTATAATGAATTGATTTGAGCTGAAGGTCGGTGTATTTGTATATCATGCGTCTAATTTGAGATGGGGATCACCTCGGAGGTATTGTGTTTACAGCAGCAAGGGGAGGTTAAGGGGGAGAACATGCCTGAAGACGTGGGTGGCCCACACACACATATACAGATGTAATGGTGTGAAGGGCTTTTCTCCTCTGCTTCTACACATCAAGACACACACACACAGTGAGACTCACATACCAAGACGCACACAGCAAGACACACACAGGCAGGAAGTGAGATGAAAAGATCAAACCAGAGGAAAAGGAATCCCACTGGGCACAGATGTCAATTCAACATCTATTCCACGTTGATTCAATGTAATTTCATTGAAATTACGTAGAAACAACGTTGATTCAACCAGTGTGTGCCCATTGGGATGTCTCTAAGCTTTTCGCTTTTTATTGGGCAGGGTGGACGGACAGCCTCTGTGGTTCTCAGGACCCCCAGGCAGGTGGTTTTTATTTGGAAGGCCAATGAGATGGTGTTTACATTTAGGCCAGGCAGTGAGTGAGCGCTTTCGTAATGTTACAGACAGGCTGAGAGAGTGTCCTAAAAAGCACCCTATTTCCTACATAATGCACTACTTTTGACCAGAGCAGTGCACTAAATAAGGAATAGGTTACCATTTGGGACATAGACTGAGACACCAATTCACTGTGGGAACGGATGTTTTTATACAAGGTCACATTATGGTATTTGCTCAGTGTATTTGATTGCCTCATAAGGTATTATCTGTCACTCCAAACGTTCAAAGTAAATGGTTATGCCTGCCTCCCAAATGGCAGTGTAATGGGAATATTGAAGATGACTATAGTTCATATTCTATTAAGAGTGATCAGCACAATGTTTATCATATTTAAAGTTACTGTAATACACATACTTTCCATAGTTTAATTTGCAACAGTCAAGGTGTGGGTTGATGATCAACCTGCTGATTGTCATGGATTATTCTCATCTCTGTTGATAGTGATTGACTCCAGACTGGAAGTAAAAGGACTGAGGACACACAGATTATTCCCTGTTGTATTGTATTGATGAAATTCTATGAACACTGTGTTTTATCAGCAGCAGTTGACTGTCTTTTTATTTTGACTTCCTACGAGCCTCTTGGACTGGTGTTTACAGAACATTTGGTGTTGTCTGATAAGGATATTAAGGGCTAACACACTATCACAGCTTATTGTGAAATAGACACAAATTACTTTTTAGAAATATGTTTATAAAGGCACACAAAAAAGTATTTCTCGTGTGTATTACACAATTTTCTTCATAAAGCATTTGTACATTACGACATTTTCTTACGAATTCCAATTTGTTGTGGCTAACATTAGCTAGGTTAGCTAGGTGGCTAACATTAGCTAGTCTAGGGGTTAAGATTAGGGGTTAAGTTTAAAAGGTAGGGTTAGGGGTTAAGTTTAGGGTTAGGGTTAGGGTTAGGGGTTTAGGTTAGGGGTTAGGATTAGGGTTAGGTAACATGCTAGATAAGTACTTTAAAAGTAATAGGTAGTTGCAAAGTTGCTAATTAGCTGAAATGCTAACGCTGTCCATGATGTGATTCGAACGAGCAACGTTTGGGTTGCTAAACCTTTGCGATATATGCCCACCCATCCTCCCCAACCAATCTCCCTCTCATTGTTTCTGTCTTAAGTGGCCTAATGTCTTTATCTGTGATTGAAATGCACTGTATACAAAATCGTGTGGTGTAGCCTACACAAACAAATTCCAATAAATAATTGGGGAGAATTGGCTCGTGATAGTGGAATGGGATCAAATACATCAAACACATGGTGTCCAGGTGTTTGATGCCATTCCTTTTGCTACGTTCCGGACATTATTATGAGCCGTTCTGCCCTCAGCAGCCTCCACTGATGGGTTGAAAGGGCCTGTCTCCAAGAGGCCAGTTAGACATTGCTTCTGTGCTGTTTGGTGTCTCCCTGTTAGAACTTGTAATAAACTGGACAGATTTTTTATAGACTTTATCAACCAACGAATGCTCACCTTTTTGTTCACCTGGAAATTCCTATTACAGTAGCCTATTCCCTATAAAGTGCAGTACTTTTGACAGGAACCATTGGCACCCGATTCCCTATATGGTGCGCACTACTTAAATGTAGTGCACTTTATAGGTAATAGGGTGCCATTTTGGAGGAAGAAATGGTCTCATGTGATTTGTCTGTGCTGCAAAATAAATATCCCTACAGGGAGGATAAAGATGAACCGAGATAAATTAACAACAGTAGTCTTGAACTGTCAACTAACTTAATGCAAGCTACTACTTTTCACCTGAGCGGACTATAAATGTACCTTAAAACAGTACATTTCACATTCACAGTGCTTGATAAGAAGCCTGAATTGAAGACCTTGGATTTTCTGAATAGAATGGGAATTGACAGGCGAAACACTGGGCTAAAAAAGCTTATCTGAACGATGTTAAGACAATGTTGACGCAGTCATCTGCTGTCCCTCAGATGTGTTCTGAATGTGTTGATCTAGATCGATAAAGCACTGTGTCAATATTGCCTTGCCTGGCCCTAACTGGCTAGTTTACGTCACTGACGGGATATTTGCCCACGCTCAAGGCTGCCGGGAACGATTGGTAAGTCAGAGGGTTTGCCGAGAAGAGGTACGTCAGCCGGATTTACTAGGCCTATTGCCGAGGTTTATGAATCTGTAGCCGCATCTGGTACCACCCACTGACAGGATTTGATCACCAGACACACAACACACACAAATGCACACGCAGACAAAGACGTTTACTCACTTGCGTTCTTTTCAGCGCATTACTCTTCTTCTTAGTAGGGGGGTTGTTATACTCTATTGGTTTTCATTGGCCCATGTAGAGTAGGCCTGCATCCATACACAGTGCCTGAGAGCTAACTTTAGCTGCACACACATGCTGCTATCTCCTGTGAGATGACTGGCCATTGCTACACACTTGGCTGTCCTTTAGAGAACAGTCACTATCAGTGTGTGTGTGTGTGTGTGTGTGTGTGTGTGTGTGTGTGTGTGTGCGTGCGTGCGTGCGTGCGTGCGTGTACTGTATGTTGAATAATAGTTTTCATTCTCACTACAGGCCTCTGGAAGAAGATAACAGTGGAGATCAATCTAAAACATCTGCTTCTGCTTAGAGAAACCCATTATCTCTCCCTCCCTCCCTCCCTCCCTCC
>QNTS01003160.1:44282-72645 GCA_003317085.1 Hucho hucho
TCCTTTCCCTCTCTCTCCCTCTCTCCTTATTTCCCTCTCTCTCCCTCCCTCTCCTTCTTTCTCTCTCTATCCCTATCTCTCTCTCTCTCCAGTCTTCAGCTCATGGAACAATAACATACTGTATGCTGTAAAAAAAAAACATGTAACAATGAATTATAAATGTATTGATATTTCCCTGTGACACTGAACTTCAACTATGCTTTTACATGTACATTTACACACAGCATGGGATCTGTATAGCTTCATGTGCAGTTGAATGTACAGTATATGGATGCTATATGTGTACACAGTTATCTATGTCTGCAAGCATGTTTGGCTATGTGTATACACAATAAAATAGTATTCAAACTGTAAATAAATTACACATACACATGTGTGTTTTCCAGCAAATAATTCACTAACAGGGTGAACCGGATACTCGGCTGTCACTACAATGATTCATTCATAATGGACCCTTCACACTAGCACACCCTCTCTCAGAGAAATGTCATGGTGCACATCCTGTGTACATCCTTCTGCCACACACAAATACACACACACACTCACATACACACACAAGAGTGCATACACACACAGGTTGGGTCTTTATTAGTCTTCCTGGTTTTGTCTCAGTGTCTGTGTGGCTGTGAGGGAGGGGGGGGGGGTTATTTAAATGCTTTTAAATGCATGAAAATATTTTTTGACTGTTTTTCTAACTAGAGTCCCATGTCTGTCAAACTGATAGGATCATAGTTGTGTGTAGAGGGCAGTGGGAGGAGAGGATGGAGGAAGGGAGGAGAGGAGGGAAGGAGAGGGGGGAGGAGAGGGGTAGGAAGGGAGGACGGGAAGAGAGGAGGAGAGGACAGTGGGGAGGAGAGAGGAAGGGAGGAGAGGAGAGGAAGGGGGTGGTGAGCGTCAATAATCGTGGCGTCAATAATCGTTGTCCAAATGTTCTACTCTCTCCACGCCATAATGGACTAAGAGATTTTCTGTCCAGACATCATTTTTTGGAAAGCGTCCCGGGAAAGTCAGATCTCAGATCTGTCTTTAAGAAGAATTTCAGAAGATGCAATATAGAAAATTATGAAATTGTTCCAGAACTTGGCCCAGGCCTACTGGGTTTCATTTAGCCCCAATAACATGAACATACTTGATTTCCAAACCAACATTCCTCCAAATCGGTCACTCGAATAGTATGGAAAAGATACAGCAAAGTTGGTACCACACGATAGGCCAAGGTTACTTGTTTACAATGTGTTTTGTCAAAAAGAAAGAAATGTATGAGGGTTTGTGGTTGGCATGCCGATTCATTCATTTGTTTTTTGTGTGCTTTTTTTCTCCATTTGGCAACAAACCGTGGGTTTCCACTAACTACCACAGCCACAAAGTTACAATTGCTATATCGTCAAAATGCTGTTTGTTCTTCATTTAAGGTTAGGGCTAAGCATAAGGTCAGCAGTGTGGTTAAGGTTAGGTTTTAAGGTTAAGGTTAGGTTAAAAATTACATTTTAAGAGAAATTTGAGAAATAGGCAGGGTTTAGGACTTTGTGGCTGTGGTAACTAGTGATAACCCAAAACTTGTGTTCACAGCTCCACATGATCTATGTCTCTTTCCATTCAAAGTTACAACTACGCTGAGTGTACAAAGAATTAGGAACACCTCCCTACTATTGAGTTGCCCCTTTTGCCCTCAGAACAGCCGCAATTTGTTCGGGCATGGACTCTACAAGGTGTCAAAAGCCTTCCACAGGGATGCTGGCCCATGTTCACGCCAATGCTTTCCACAGTTATATCAAGTTGGCTGGATGTCCTTTGAGTGGTGGACCATTCTTGATACACACAGGAAACTGTTGAGCGGGAAAAACCCAGTAGTGTTGCAGTTCTTGTACACTCAGTGTTTATGATCATGTTTAATAATTAGTGTGCTTGCTGAAAGCAAGAGTATAAACACCTAAATGACATGTATGATACATGATAACCATACATAATGACTACTCGTTATTGCTAATTGATTTCACATACTGGTAACCACAATTGGTCACCATATAAAAGGGTATGTGTGAACACTTGCAATATCTTTCAACATGAAGCAGGACAGACAGCAAGGGAGAGGGAGAAATCAAAGGGCTTGTGGACAAGGGGCCCCGTCAAAGAGGTCGGCATGGGCCCCGTCAAAGAGTTGGACATTAGAGAGATGGAGGCAGACGGCAGAGAACTGTTGTGTCTAATGAAGTGCGAGCCATCATCGTTGACCATGTGGTAAACTAAGGCCTTACCATGGCAGGGGCTGCCAGATTAGTTCGCCCCAGTCTAGAAAGATCAACTGTCAATTCAATCATGATAACATTTCACCAAGAATACTGGTAAGTCTGCATGATATGCACTATGCTTTACAATTACATTTATAGTAAATTACATATTGTAATGCATGTAAATTCACACAACATGGTACAGTACAGTAAGTACAGTAAGATGGCGTCGAAGAGGATGGTTGACATTTTACATGCTCCTAACCAACTGTGCTATTTTGTTAGTTTCTTTGCATTGTTTGTAACTTATTTTGTAACTTATTTTGTACATAATGTTGCTGCTACCGTCTCTTATGGCCGAAAATAACTTCTAGACATCAGAACAGCGATTACTCACCACGAACTGGAAGAAGGGTTTTCCTTTAACGAGTCCGACGAGAAGGATATACTGCTTTCCCGGGAACAGGCCCAAATCCCCGTCATTTGCGTGAAGAAAAGACAGAGAAAAAGGGGGCACAGGACGGCCTGCCTTATGAGAATCTGGTCTGTTTTGCTAGCACAGACTGGAATATGTTCCGGGATTCATCCAATGGCATTGAGGAGTATGCCACCTCAGTCATCGGCTTCATTAATAAGTGCATCAACGACGTCGTCCCCACAGTGACTGTACGTACATATCCCAACCAGAAGCCATGGATTACAGGCAACATCCGCATCGAGCTAAAGGCTAGAGCTGCCGCTTTCAAGGAGTGGGACACTAATCCGGACGCTTATAAGAAATCCCGCTATGCCCTCAGTCGAACCATCAAACAAGAAAAGCGTCAATACAGGATTAAGATTGAATCCTACTATACCGGCTCTGACGCTCGTCGGATGTGGCAGAGCTTGAAAACTATTACAGACTACAAAGGGAAACCCAGATGCGAGCTGCCCAGTGACGTGAGCCTACCAGACAAATAAATAAAATATTTATTTTATTATTTGAAATGTTTTCCATTTTAGTGGTATCCAATTGGTAGTTACAGTCTTGTCTCATCGCTGCAACTCCCGTATGGACTTGGGAGAGGCGAAGGTCGAGAGCCGTGGGTCCTCCGAAACATTTTATTTTTTATTGTTGGACATGAAAGACAACAGCAAATCAGCTCCAAGTGATTTTAATTTTGGAAATCTGTTTAAAAAAAAATCCCACGCATAATAGAGAGACATATACTGATATATATATATATATATATATATATATATATATATATATATATATATATATACAAAAGTAGGTGGACACTCCTTCAAATAAGTGGATTCGGCTATTTCAGCCACACCGGTGCTGACAGGTGTATACAATCGAGCACACAGCCATGCAATCTCCATAGACAAACACTGGCAGTGAATGGCCTTACTGAGGACCTCAGTGACTTTCACCGTGGCACCATTATAGGATGCCACCGTTCCAACAAGTCAGTTCATTACATTTCTGCCCTGCTAGAGCTGCCCCGGTCAACTGGAAGTGCTGTTATTATGAAGTGGAAACGTCTAAGAGCAACAACGGCTCAGACGCAAAGTGGTAGGCCACACAAGCTCACAGAACGGGACCGCAGAATGCTGAAGCGCATTGCATGTAAAAAACATCAGTCCTCGGTTGCAACACTCACTACGGAGTTCCAAACTGCCTCTGGAAGAAACATCAGCACAATAACTGTTTGTCGGGAGCTTCATGAAATGGTTTTCCATGGCTAAGCAGCCACACACAAGCCTAAGGTCACCATGTGCAATACCAAGCATTGGCTGCAGTGATGTAATGCTCGCCGCCATTGGACTCTAAAAAAGTGGAAACACGTTCTCTGGACTGATGAATCAGGCTTCACTATCTGGCAGTCCAACGGACAAATCTGGGTTTGGCGGATGCCAGGAGAATGCTACCTGCCCCAATGCATAGTGCCATCTGTACAGTTTGGTGGAGGAGGAATAATGGTCTGGGGCTGTTTTTCATGGTTCGGGCTAGGCCCTTAGTTCCAGTGAAGGGAAATCTTAACACAACAGCATACAATGACATTCTAGGCAATTCTGTATTTCCATCTTTGTGGCAATAGTTGGAGAAGGCCCTTTCTTCTTTCAGCATGACAATGCCCCCATGCACAAAGCGAGGTCGCTACAGAAATGGTTTGTTGAGATCGGTGTGGAAGAACTTGACTGTCCTGCACAAATCCCTGACCTCAACCCCATAGAGCACCTTTGGGATGAATTAGAGCGCAGACTGCGAGCCGGCCTAATCGCCCAACATCAGTGCTCGACGTCACTAATGCTCTTGTGGCTAAATGGAAGCAAGTCCCCGCAGCAATGTTCCAACATCTAGTAGTGGAAAGAAGAGTGGAGGCTGTTATAGCAGCAAAGGGGGGACCAACTCCATATTAATGCCCATGATTTTGGAATGAGATGTTGGACCAGCAGGTGTCCACATACTTTAGGCCGTGCACAGTATATGATCATAAACAAATGTAAGCATGGTTTGAAATGATTATGTTTTATTCAAACATATATGTTTGGGCTTCTTACAGCACATTTTTAGTCTACAAATTATTTGTAATTATCTTCCGGCCCCCTGACCATCGGCCTGCGACTAAATCGGCCCGCGACTGAATCTAGTTGATGATCGCTACTTAGAATATGTGGACAACTACAAATACCTAGGTGTCTGGCTAGACTGTAAACTCTCCTTCCAGACTCATATTAAACATCTCCAATCCAAAATTAAATCTAGAATCGGCTTCCTATTTCGCAACAAAGCCTCGTTCACTCACGCTGCCAAACATACCCTAGTAAAACTGACTATCCTACCGATCCTTGACTTCAGCGATGTAATTTACAAAATAACCTCCAACACTCTACTCAGCAAACTGGATGCAGTCTATCACAGTGGCATCTGTTTTGTCACCAAAGCCCCATATACCACCCACCACTGCGACCTGTATGCTCTAATCAGCTGGCCCTCGCAACATATTCGTCGCCAGACCCACTGGCTCCAGGTCATCTATAAGTCTATGCTAGGTAAAGCTCCGCCTTATCTCAGCTCACTGGTCACAATAACAACACCCACCCGTAGCACGCGCTCCGCCTTTCCTTCCAGTTCTCTGCTGCCAATGACTGGAACGAACTGCAAAAATCTCTGAAGCTGGAGACTTATATTTCCCTCACTAACTTTAAACATCAGCTATCTGAGCAGCTAACCGATCACTGCAGCTGTACATAGCCCATCCAATCTACAGTGAGGGAAAAAAGTATTTGATCCCCTGCTGATTTTGTACGTTTGCCCACTGACAAAGAAATGATCAGTCTATAATTTTAATGGTAGGATTATTTGAACAGTGAGAGACCAAATAACAACAAAAAAATCCCTCGGCCTGGGGCTCCATGCAAGATCTCACCTCGTGGAGTTGCAATGATCATGAGAACTGTGAAGAATCAGCCCAGAACTACACAGGAGGATCTTGTCAATGATCTCAAGGCAGCTGGGACCATAGTCACCAAGAAAACAATTGGTAAAACACTACGCTGTGAAGGACTGAAATCCTGCAGCGCCCGCAAGGTCCCCCTGCTAAAGAAAGCACATATACATGCCCATCTGAAGTTTGCCAATGAACATCTGAATGATTCAGAGGACAACTGGGTGAAAGTGTTGTGGTCAGATGAGACCAAAATGGAGCTCTTTGGCATCAACTCAACTCGCCGTGTTTGGAGGAGGAGGAATGCTGCCTATGACCCCAAGAACACCNACATTATGCTTTGGGGGTGTTTTTCTGCTAAGGGGACAGGACAACTTCACCGCATCAAAGGGATGATGGACGGGGCCATGTACCGTCAAATCTTGGGTGTGAACCTCCTTCCCTCAGCCAGGCCATTGAAAATGGGTCGTGGATGGATATTCCAGCATGATAATGACCCAAAACACACGGCCAAGGCAACAAAGGAGTGGCTCAAGAAGAAGCACATTAAGGTCCTGGAGTGGCCTAGCCAGTCTCCAGACCTTAATCCCATAGAAAATCTGTGGAGGGAGCTGAAGGTTCGAGTTGCCAAACGTCAGCCTCGAAACCTTAATGACTTGGAGAAGATCTGCAAAGAGGAGTGGGACAAAATCCCTCCTGAGATGTGTGTCAACCTGGTGGCCAACTACAAGAAACGTCTGACCTCTGTGATTGCCAACAAGAGTTTTGCCACCAAGTACTAAGTCATGTTTTGCAGGGGGGTCAAATACTTATTTCCCTCATTAAAATGCTAATCAATTTATAACATTTTTGACATGCGTTTCTCTGGATTTTTTTGTTGTTATTCTGTCTCTCACTGTTCAAATAAACCTACCATTAAAATTATAGACTGATCATTTCTTTGTCAGTGGACAAACGTACAAAATCAGCAGGGGATCAAATACTTTTTTCCCTCACTGTACCTACCTCATCCCCATATTGTTTTTATTTACTTTTCTGCTCTTTTGCACACCAGTATTTCTACTTGCACATCATCATCTGCACATCTGTCACTCCAGTGTTAATTTGCTAAATTGTAATTACTTGCTACTATGGCCTATTTATTGCCTTACCTCCTCACGCCATTTGCACACACTGCATATAGACTTTCTTTTTTTTATTGTGTTGTTGACTGTACCCTTGTTTATTCCATGTGTAACTCTGTGTTGTTGTTTGTGTCGCACTGCTTTGATTTATCTTGGCCAGGTCACAGTTGTAAATGAGAAATTGTTCTCAACTAGCCTACCTGGTTAAATAACGGTTAAAAAAAACTGCTTTACGCAATCGTCAGCGATTTAGTCATGTTGGCCTACTGTAGCCAGTCGGCGCTGTCCAAAGTAAGCACGGGAAACCCCAGACGGAATATCTTCTCTTCTGCCTGAAGATTCCTCTGCTCGACGCTACTTGCCATCTGTCGATTGGCTGTCCTGCAGGCACTTCCTGATACGTCACATGTTGTAGTTGCAGATGGTCCTGTGCTTGTAGTGTCTACGGTACAACCACACAACTGCTCATCAGAACAGCAAGTCCGTAGGTTTGATACTTTGAAACACTACGCGCAAAAATGGCCCAATGCACCGAACCGTCTACCAGCACCGGGGCGAACGGAGAGCTGAAGAAGCCGAGGAAGGTCGCTGTTATCACGGGCATCACAGGACAGGTAAACGCAGTCTCCAGATATGAATGGAAAGAGGATGTATGGACAGTGACATGGTGCCTATATGAACACCTTTAACGTTAGATAAATAATAATAAATACCAGCTGTTGTGTTTGTTTTGCAGTAGCCTGCGTACCGGTCGATATACAGTGGTATGAACAGACAGTGGTTTTGTGAGGAGAGCGATGGATGCAGCATAGTTATCTCAGTCGTCTAACTTTACAAATATGTGTCAGGTGCACTGGCGCACCACAGCTGGTTACATACGTTTCCCACACACAAACGATGTGTTCTCATGAATAAATATAATTATTGTTAGCTTACAATAGTTATATTTATTCATAAGAACACATAACCAGCTGCGGTGCGCCAGTGTGCCTGACACATTCTGCACAGTCATGATACAGAAGTAAAGCAGGTCGTCAAACCAGGAAGTCGAAAGAGAATATTCCCCCAGACAGACACGCTTCATCCGGATCCATGGCTATTCATTGCTGGTCTAACTTTACTTTCATAATTGACACTGATACACATGCCCTACGAATAGAGAATGTAGTGTGATATAGGCTAGCACTCAGCTGCGTTCACACTCTGCACTTGACTTAGCCCAGGGCTAACCGCCTCCTTAGCCCTGCATGTTTCAAGGATGTTCTAATATATGATACAAGTAACACTGGTGTTAGTTCGAATTTATTGAAAGGTTCATGAATAGAATCTATGATGGTGATGATAATGATGCAGGTAATGATTACTCAATTTATGTATTTGTTATCAATGTTTCTTGCATCTCAGATGCTCAGCCCACATGGCTTGATAAGACACTGGCTACATGTTTTTAAAGTCATTCTGAAGTATAGTTGTAGAACGTTAGTAGGGATATATCGTTTTTTTAAACAGTAGCCTATAACTGCCTCACATGGGCTGGAGGCACCATGTTGACTGGCTGGGAGAAGGATCTACTACAACATGGTGACGGATCTGATTTGTTTGCCACATCACAGCAGGAACTAAAGCAGTCTGTGTTTGCGATCAAATAGGATATTGTTGGGCTGAGTGTCAACCCAAAGATCTAGTGTCCCCTGACTTAGCCAGGGGATAGGAGGATAAGATGAAGTGACACATCAAGATCCTGTTAGTTCTGAGGAAAGAGAGAGAGGGAGGGAGAAAGGAGGGAGTAATATCAGCTCTGCTGCCCCTGAAGTCCCTCCTTCTTGCCCTGCCGATGTGTGTCCAAAGTCCAGATATTCCCCAGAGCAGGGGAGCAGATAGAAACTCCCCGCCTTCTCTTTTATCAGAGGGCTTGGTACACTGAAGAAGAGTGTATGTGTATGACGAGTGTACATGCCTGTCTTCTATAGGCCTATTCCTATACACATCACTGAACAGTGGTGTCACACCCTTGTAGGGAGCCAGCCAGGCTGGATTCAATGCACGTCTAACTTCATAAATGGTAGCAGTCTCAGGGTAGGCCTATACCATTGTACATGCGTTGGAGTTAATTCACGCTGAACTGACTGTACCTGTTTAGCAGCACGTGCCTCCTTTATCAAGGTCTATACCTGGGCTAGGTAGCAGTTTGACAGGTCTGGCATGCTGTGACATTAGAGGTTAATGCCAGGCTATGGCAATGACACCAGACATTTCACATAGCCTATTTGTTGTAACCCTAAACTGGCACACCTGATTCAATTAGTCAACTAGGCTTATCATCAAGCCCATTACTAATTGAGTTAGGTGTGCCAGTGTAGGGCTACAACAAATAGTTTATTGTGGTCCATTTCACTATTTGTTGTAGCCCTGAACTAGCTCACCCGAGTCACCTAGTCAAGGGCTTGATGATTGGTTGACGAGTTTAATCAGTTGTGCTAGCTCTGGAATAGATCAAATACTGTACATGGAATGGCTGGGTGTCCCCAAGGAGAAGTTTGAGAGCCACTGGCCTATATAATTACAGGCCAGTCAGTCAAATCCTGGTTGATTGAGAAATAGCTACCAGACACGCAATAACGTCCTGTTTGCTCTGTTCACTTTTCTTTGTCTTTGCAATGGTTCTTGATGTGGCTCACACTTGAAAGAAACTAAGGGCTGGGAGGGCCAGTGTAGTGCATTATTACAAACTGGTTTGACTGGTACCACTGGTCTGTTAGGGTGTTGTCACATAGTCCTCTTTTAAAAGAATAGATCTCTGTCCTCTTTAAAGGGAACTTTGGGGTAAAAACAAAGCAAAAGAACTTGGTTGTCTTTATATTCACATTGCCCTTGCCTTTGAATGAGGACTCTTTTGCCAGTTCACTTCACCTATTTTGTGGTTAGAATCCTCTTAGCATTCACATTGCTATGTTTAGAAAGAAACCAAGATCTTTTTCCAATATAGCTTTTGTTGCAGCTCGTTCCAGTCGCTACCTGCAGCGAACTGAAAAGACGAGCGACCCAGGGATGTGTGTGCTTTGGGGACCTTTAACAGAATGTGACTGGCAGAACGGGTGTTGAATGTGGAGGATGAGGGCTGCAGTAGATATCTTAGATAGGGGGGAGTGAGGTCTAAGAGGGTTTTATGAATAAGTATCAACTAGTGGGTCTTGCGACGGGTATACAGAGATGACCAGTTTACAGAGGAGTATAGAGTGCAGTGTCCTATAAGGAGCATTGGTGGCAAATCTGATGGCCGAATGGTAAGGATTATAATCAGAAGATAATATTAACATGTAAATATGATTGATAATAGAATGAATAGCAAAATAATACTGCAGATGAAATAATATTGTAATTGAAAATTGTGCACTCGGTGTAGGTTACTACCCCTTTAAGAACTAGCATTGATTTTATGGTTAGTGTTATCAAGTATCCTTGGGACTTCCCTACCCTAAATCTTAACCTTAATCATTTTAAATGTCAACTTCAATGGGGTAACGTCAGAGTTGGGGCGTCCCAAGGATGTCGGTTAGCAACGACCTTTGATTTTCTAATCAAATCAAAAATCAAATAAAACTTTATTTGTCACATGCGTCGAATACAACATGTATAGACCTTACCGTGAAATGCTTACTTACAAGCCCTTAACCAACAGTGCAGTTCAAGAAGAGTTAAGGAGCTGTTAAGGAGCCTTTTGGTCCTAGACTTGGTGCTCCAGTACCGCTTGCTGTGCGGTAGCGGAGAAAACAGTCTATGACTTGGGTGACTGGAGTCTCCGACAATTTTGTATCCTATGTTGTGATTCTCACCAAATGTTGTAGTCTTCTCACACTATTCAAAAGCTCTCTTAGCCTATAGATCTCATATTGCAAACAAATAATCACTGTGTCAGTGTCAGTACAAAACACACATTTTGTCATTTCCGCACATCCGTGACATTCACAAATTAATATCCAAAAACCTTCATAATCTTCACTCTTTTGTGGCACTAATGTGAGGGGAATGTCAGGGGAAACGGTGTTGCAGTGGTCTAGTGTCAGGGGAAACGGTGTTGCAGTAGTCTAGTGTGAGGGGCATGTCAGGGGAAACGGTGTTGCAGTGGTCTAGTGTCAGGGGAAACGGTGTTGCAGTGGTCTAGTGTCAGGGGAAACGGTGTTGCAGTAGTCTAGTGTGGTCTGATGAAACAAAAATAGAACTGTTTGGCCATAATGACCATCGTTATGTTAGGAGGAAAAAGGGGGAGGCTTGCAAGCTGAAGAACACCATCCCAACCGTGAAGCACGGGGGTGGCAGCATCATGTTGTGGGGGTGCTTTGCTGCAGGAGGGACTGGTGCACTTCACAAAATAGATGGCATCATGAGGCAGGAAAATTATGTGGATATATTGAAGCAACATCTCAGGACATCTGTCAGGAAGTGGAAGCTTGGTCGCAAATGGGTCTTCCAAATGGACAATGACCCCAAGCATACTTCCAAAGTTGTGGCAAAATGGCTTAAGGACAACAAGGTCAAGGTATTGGAGTGGCCATCACAAAGCCCTGACCTCAATCCTATAGAAAATTTGTGGGCAGAACTGAAAAAGCATGTGCGAGCAAGGAGGCCTACAAAGCTGACTCAGTTACACCAGCTCTGTCAGGAGGAATGGGTCAAAATTCACCCAACTTATTGTGGGAAGCTTGTGGAAGGCTACCCGACACGTTTGACCCAAGTTAAACAATTTAAAGGCAATGCTACCAAATACTAATTGAGTGTATGTAAACTTCTGACCCACTGGGAATGCGAGGAAAGAAATAAAAGCTGAAATAACTAATTCTCTCTACTATTATTCTGACATTTCACATTCTTAGGTTCACCACTTTATTTTAACTGACCTAGGACAGGGAATTTTTATTAGGATTAAATGTCAAGAATTGTGAAAAACTGAGTTTAATTGTATTTGGCTAAGGTGTATGTAAACTTCCGACTTCAACTGTATATTCCAAGATTTAAAAAAAAATATTTGTGTTAATATTTTCTGTAAATAAGCTTTGTTGTACAATTAATGGTCAAGCACACTGCATTTAAAATGGTCAGCAAGAATTCAGAGCTTGTCAAATTATACCCAGGCTGAATATATGCCTTCCACATCCATAAGACCCACTAATAATTAAATTATTTTATCAAAATAGTTGTATCTGCATTTTCTTTGTTGTTGCAATAATTGCTTATCTGGCATGATAGAAAATCAACACCGTTCTCAAAAACAATCTCTCAAGCACAAGCCCACATGCTGGTGAGTAGCCATCTAATATTTATATTCCAAGTTTGGCAACTTGGATGTAGGTATAATTTCAGTTAACAAGGTAAAACAGTTGAATTGTTATGAACACAACCTTCTGTCTGTCTCCAACTTTGAACAGCATGCTAACCTGTCCACTTTGTTCAGATGTTGAAATCAAGTGGCCTACCTTTATTTCTCCCACATGAGAACCAATTGCCAATTCCTTATAATTGTTTTATGCTTATAAAACACAGTCATCCAAACAGCTAGTATAACATTAAAATTATAGACTGATCATTTCTTTGTCAGTGGGCAAACGTACAAAATCAGCAGGGGATCAAATATTTTTTTCCCTCACTGTACATGTGATCTGAGTAATGTAAGATATATGGAACATTATTAACGTGATCCATTTATTAAAGTGTCCAGTGATTGGGTCTCAGTGTTGGCAGCAACCTCACTGAGTTAGTCATGGCTGTTTAACAGTCTGATGGCCTTGAGATAGAAGCTGTTTTTCAGTCTCTCGGTCCCAGCTTTGATGCACCTGTACTGACCTCGCCTTCTGGATGATAGCAGTGTGACTCAGGTGGTTGTTGTCCTTGATGATCTTTTTGGCCTTCCTGTGACACATACCCCACACCTGCTCGGTCTGAAGGGAGTGGGTGAGCAGGTCTACTAATCTCAAAACCAAATATGCCTATGTCAAATAAATAAAGGTAAAAAAAAGAGAGAAAATATTGCAAGAGGACAATGCGTGTTCTCTCAACCTAAGCAGGCGTACAAAGATTTTTGAAGTATGTATGTACACTCACAGGCCTGTTTATTAGGTACACCCATCTAGTACCAGGTTGAACCCTCCTTTGCCTCCAGAACAGTCTGAATTCTTCTGGGAATTGTACAAGGTGTCAAACGTTCCACGGGGATGTTGGGCCATGCTGACATGATGCTGTCACGCAGTTACTGGAGATTGGACGGAGGTACATTCATGCTGTGACCAGCCCGTTCCTTCTCATCCTAAAGATGCTCTATAGGGTTGAGGTCTGGGGACTGACCAGGCCACTCAACTAAACTGAACTCACTGTCATGTTCCAGGCAATGTTTTTCCAGTCCTCAATTGTCCAGTGTTGGGGATCACGTGCCCACTGGAGCTGCTTCTTCTTGTTTCTAGCTGATAGGAGTGGAACCCGGTGTGGTCGTCTGCTGCAATAGCCCATCCGTGACAAGGATCGACGAGTTGTGCGTTGCGAAATGCAGTTCTGCACACCACTGTTGTACTGCTCCTTTATTTGTCTGTATGTGGCCTGCCTGTTAGCTTGCACCATTCTTTCCATTTTCTTTCAACAAGCTGTTTTGGCCCACAAGACTGCCGCTGACTGGATATTTTTGTTTGTTGCACCATTCTCAATGAACTCTAGACACTGTCGTGTGTGAAAAGCCCAGAAGGGCAGCTGTTTCTGAGATACTGGATCTCACTGACGATCATACCACGCACAGTCACTTAGGTCACTCGTTTTCCCGATTCTAACATTCAATCGAACAGTAATTGGATGCCTGTCTGTCTGCTTTACACTGAGTGTACAAAACATTAGGAACATTTTCCATGACAGATTGACCAGGTGAAAGCTATGATCCCTTATTGACGTCACCTGTTAAATCCACTTAAATTTGTTTTATTTATTTATTTTATTTCAACTTTATTTAACCAGGTAGGCTAGTTGAGAACAAGTTCTCATTTACAACTGCGACCTGGCCAAGATAAAGCAAAGCAGTTCGACACATACAACAACATGGAGTTACACATGGAATAAACAAGCATATAGTCAATAATACAATATAAAAAGTATATATACAGTGTGTGCAAATGAGGTAGGATAACGGAGGTAAGGCAATAAATAGCCCATAGTGGAGAAATAATTACAATATAGCAATTAAACACTGGAGTGATAGATGTGCAAAGGATGAGTGTACAAGTAGAGATACTGGGGTGCAAAGGAGCAAAAATAAATAAAATAGATAACAGCATGGGGATGAGGTAGTTGAATGGGCTATTTACAGATAGGCTATGTGCAGTGATCTGTGAGCTGCTCTGACAGCTGGTGCTTAAAGCTAGTGAGGGAGATATGAGTCAAGCTTCAGTGATTTTTGCAGTTCGTTCCAGTCATTGGCAGCAGAGAACTGGAAGGAAAAGGCGGCCAAAGGAGGAATTGGCTTTTGGGGTGACCAGTGAGATATACCTGCTGGAGCGCGTGCTACGGGTGGGTGCTGCTATGGTGACCAGTGAGTTGAGATAAGGCGGGGCTTTACCTAGCAAAGACTTATAGATGACCTGGGGCCAGTGGGTTTGGCGACGAATATGTAGTGAGGGCCAGGTTGCAGTGGTGGGTAGTATATGGGGCTTTGGTGACAAAACGGATGCCACTGTGATAGACTGCATCCAATTTGCTGAGTAGAGTGTTGGAGGCTATTTTGTAAATGACATCGCCGAAGTCAAGGATCGGTAGAATATTCAGTTTTACGAGGGTATGTTTGGCAGCATGAGTGAAGGAGGCTTTGTCACGAAATAGGAAGCTGATTCTAGATTTAATTTTGGATTGGAGATGCTTAATGTGAGTTTGGAAGGAGAGTTTACAGTCTAGCCAGACACCTAGGCATTTGTAGTTGTCCACATATTCTAAGTCAGAATCGTCCAGAGTAGTGATGTTGGGCGGGTGGGTACGTGTTGGCAGCGATCGGTTGAAGAGCATGCATTTAGTTTTACTTGCATTTAAGAGCAGTTGGAGGCCACGGAAGGAGAGTTGTATGGCATTGAAGCTTGTCTGGAGGTTAGTTAACACAAAGAAGTCCAAAGAAGGGCCAAACGTATACAGAATGGTGTCATCTGCGTAGAGGTGGATCAGAGAAAAGAGTCGGCCCGAGAATTGAACCCTGTGGCACCCCCATAGAGACTGCCAGAGGTCCGGACAACAGGCCCTCCGATTTGACACACTGAACTCTATCTGAGAAGTAGTTGGTGAACCAGGCGAGGCAGTCATTTGAGAAGCCAAGGCTAATGAGTCTGCCGATATGAATGCGGTGATTGAGTCGAAAGCCTTGGCCAGGTCGATGAGTATGGCTGCACAGTACTGTCTTTTATCGATGGCGGTTATGATATCGGGGTGCACCCATGACTAGCTCGGAAACCAGATTGCATAGCGGAGAAGGTGCGATTCGAAATGGTCAGTGATCTGTTTGTTAACTTGGCTTTTGAAGACCTTAGAAAGGCAGGGTAGGATAGATATAGGCCTGTAGCAGTTTGGGTCTAGTGTGACCGTGGCAGATTTCCAATCTTTGGGGATCTCAGACAATACGAAAGAGAGGTTGAACAGGCTAGTAATAGGGGTTGCAACAATTTCTGCGGTTAATTTTAGAAAGAGAGGGTCCAGATTGTCTAGCCCGGCTGATTTGTAGGGGTCTAGATTTTGCAGCTCTTTCAGAACATCAGCTATCTGGATTTGGGTGAAGGAGAAATGGTGGAGGCTTGGGCAAGTTGCTGTGGGGGGTGCAGGGCTGTTGACCGGGGTAGGGGGAGCCAGGTGAAAAGCATGGCCAGCCGTAGAAAAATGCTTATTGAAATTCTCGATTATCGTGGATTTATCAGTGGGGACAGTGTTTCCTAGCCTCAGTGCAGTGGGCAGCTGGGAGGAGGTGCTCTTATTCTCCATGGACTTTACAGTGTCCCAGAACTTTTTGGAGTTTGTGAAAAGTTTGAAAAAGCAAAATCAAATCAAAGTTTATTTGTCACATTCGCCGAATACAACAGGAGTAGACCTTACAGTGAAATGCTTACTTACAGGCTCTAACCAATAGTGCAAAAAAAGGTGTGTGTGTGTGTGTGTGTGTAGGTAAAGAGATAAAACAGCAAAAAGACATTTGCAAATAACAGTAGCGAGGCTATATACAGACACCGGTTAGTCAGGCTTATTGAGGTAGTATGTACATGTAGGTATGGTTAAAGTGACTATGCATATATGATGAACAGAGAGTAGTAGTAGTAGTAGCGTAAAAGAGGGGTTGGTGTGTGGTGGGTGGCGGGACACAATGCAGATAGCCCGGTTAGCCAATGTGCGGGAGTACTGGTTGGTCAGCCCAATTGAGGTAGTACAGTGGGGAGAACAAGTATTTGATACACTGCCGATTTTGCAGGTTTTCCTACTTACAAAGCATGTAGAGGTCTGTAATTTGTATCATAGGTACACTTCAACTGTGAGAGACGGAATCTAAAAAAAAATCCTGAAAATCACATTGTATGATTTTTAAATAATTAATTTGCATTTTATTGCATGACATAAGTATTTGATCACCTACCAACCAGTAAGAATTCCGGCTCTCACAGACCTGTTAGTTTTTCTTTAAGAAGCCCTCCTGTTCTCCACTCATTACCTGTATT
The DNA here is from genome assembly GCA_003317085.1 of Hucho hucho. Classification (NCBI taxonomy): domain Eukaryota; kingdom Metazoa; phylum Chordata; class Actinopteri; order Salmoniformes; family Salmonidae; genus Hucho; species Hucho hucho. Next base: position 60,782 of record QNTS01003160.1, read on the forward strand.
AACTGCACCAGTTTGAACTCGTTACCTGTATAAAAGACACCTGTCCACACACTCAATCAAATAGACTCCAACCTCTCCACAATGGCCAAGACCAGAGAGCTGTGTAAGGACATCAGGGATAACATTGTAGACCTGCACAAGGCTGGGATGGGCTACAGGACAATAGGCAAGCAGCTTGGTGAGAAGGCAACAACTGTTGGCGCAATTATTAGAAAATGGAAGAAGTTCAAGATGACGGTCAATCTCCCTCGGTCTGGGGCACCATGCAAGATCTCACCTCGTGGGGGCATCAATGATCATGAGGAAGGTGAGGGATCAGCCCAGAACTACACGGCAGGACCTGGTCAATGACCTGAAGAGAGCTGGGACCACAGTCTCAAAGAAAACCATTAGTAACACACTACACCGTCATGGATTAAAATCCTGCAGCGCACGCAAGGTCCCCCTGCTCAAGCCAGCGCATGTCCAGGCCCGTCTGAAGTTTGCCAATGACCATCTGGATGATCCAGAGGAGGAATGGGAGAAGGTCATGTGGTCTGATGAGACAAAAATAGAGCTTTTTGGTCTAAACTCCACTCGCCGTGTTTGGAGGAAGAAGAAGGATGAGTACAACCCCAAGAACACCATCCCAACCGTGAAGCATGGAGGTGGAAACATCATTCTTTGGGGATGCTTTTCTGCAAAGGGGACAGGACGACTGCACCGTATTGAGGGGAGGATGGATGGGGCCATGTATCGCGAGATCTTGGCCAACAACCTCCTTCCCTCAGTAAGAGCATTGAAGATGGGTCGTGGCTGGGTCTTCCAGCATGACAACGACCCGAAACACACAGCCAGGGCAACTAAGGAGTGGCTCCGTAAGAAGCATCTCAAGGTCCTGGAGTGGCCTAGCCAGTCTCCAGACCTGAACCCAATAGAAAATCTTTGGAGGGAGCTGAAAGTCCGTATTGCCCAGCGACAGCCCCGAAACCTGAAGGATCTGGAGAAGGTCTGTATGGAGGAGTGGGCCAAAATCCCTGCTGCAGTGTGTGCAAACCTGGTCAAGAACTACAGGAAACGTATGATCTCTGTAATTGCAAACAAAGGTTTCTGTACCAAATATTAAGTTCTGATTTTCTGATGTATCAAATACTTATGTCATGCAATAAAATGCAAATTAATTACTTAAAAAGCATACAATGTGATTTTCTGGATTTTTGTTTTAGATTCCGTCACTCACAGTTGAAGAGTACCTATGATAAAAATTAGACTTCTACATGCTTTGTAAGTGGGAAAACCTGCAAAATCGGCAGTGTATCAAATACTTGTTCTCCCCACTGTATGTACATGAATGTATAGTTAAAGTGACTATGCATATATGATAAACAGAGAGTAGCAGCAGCGTAAAAAGAGGGGTTGGGGGGGGGCCACACAATGCAAATAGTCCGGGTAACCATTTGGTTAACTGTTCGGGAGTCTTATGGCTTGGGGGTAAAAAGCCTTTGCTTTCCTAACTGCCTGTGTATATTGGTTCCTAACTTCCCTGAAAAGTTGCATATTGCTGGGGCTATTCGAAGCTAATGCAGTACGCCACAGGATGTTTTTGTGCTGGCAGTCAGGTCTGGAGTGAACCAGTGGCTATATCTGTTCCTGGTATTAAAACAAATTGAATGGGCATGCTTATTCAAGATGGTGAGGAAAGCACTTTTTAAAGATTAACCAGGCATCCTCTACTGACGGAATCAGTGTAGATGAAGGGGAAGAGACCGGTTAATGAAGGATTTTAAGCCTTGAGACAATTGAGACATGGATTGTGTATGTGTGCCATTCAGAGGGTGAATGGGCAAGACAAAAGATTTAATTACCTTTGAACGGCGTATGGTAGTGGTGTCAGGCGCACCGGTTTGAGTGTGTCAAGAACTGCAACAAGTTTTTCACACTCAACAGTTTCCCGTTTTATATCAAGAATGGTCCACCAGCCAACTTGACACAACCTTGGGAAGCATTCGAATCAACATGGGCCAGCATCCCTGTGGAACGCTTTCGACACCTTTCGACATCTGACGAATTGAGACTGTTCTGAAGGGAAAAGGGGGGTGCAACTCAATATTAGGAAGGTGTTGCTAATGTTTTGTACCCTCATTGTATAACAAGCCACAACCACATGACTCACTGTCCGTATGAACGATCCATTTTTGTGAACGGGGTGGTGTACCTAATAAACTGTCCAGTGAGTGTACGTTTATTAATTTTAAATATTCCAATTGCAGTATGTGTGTGGACTTCATAACTGCCATAATGAAAGAACACCATAAGGATGAGTTATGCATGCACTTGACTTGCAGTGGAATCCCAACTATTACTAACCTTTGCTGCAGACAGACGTTAGTAGAGGTGTCCAAAGTGTTATTTTCTTCCTCCCTATGAGTGACTAGCCTATGTCTGAACAAACCCTCTGTGTGTGTGTGTAGCACCTGATATAATTGAATCATCAACACTCGTGCATTAGCTCAAACCAGTCAGGCAGCAGAACAGTGCCCAGACCCCTAGACCCCTGTGTGTGTGTGTGCAGACTCTGACTCCTCCAGAAAACCAGTTCTATTTATGACCTAGACCCACATCCTGTTATTCACTACTAAAATGTCAACATCTATTTTTTTTCTTCACCTCTTTTTTTTCCTTTTTTTTTCCTCACTTGCTTTTTATGTGCCCAGTCAGGACACAGTGGAGCCTGTGTGAGGGAGAAAGAGAGGAAGGGTGGGCTCAGTTTTGAGCTGACTGAGTCACTGCTTGTTTTCTGAACATGCACCTGAACATTCCCCTTTTCCCCTCTCTCTCCTCCCTCTATCTCTCCTCCCTCTATCTCTCCTTCTTACTCCATCTCCCTCAAAAGGTAGACCTTAGATGCCAACCCATTCCATAGTGCCAGGGTGCTGGACTGGGGGCATGGCACAGTGTGCCCATTCTACCCTACACCACCCTGGTCTTTTGTGTGTGGCTTAGTGAGTGGAGTGAAGGGGTGGTGGATGTGTGTGGCTTAGAGAGTGGAGTGAAGGGGTGGTGGATGTGTGTGGCTTAGAGAGTGGAGTGAAGGGGTGGTGGATGTGTGTGGCTTAGAGTGGAGTGAAGGGGTGGTGTGTGTTAGGGAGGGTCTGGAGTTTAGCTGGGTGAGGTGATGCAGATGGGAACAAGGCTGCTAACAGAGCAGAGCTGTAACTGGCTCTCCTGTTGCTCCCGTCCCGCCCCGCCCCTGTCCACACAGGTTCTATAGTACAGTAGGACTCTACCTATCACCACCCTGACCCACAGGCTCAGACCTCACCTCACCTGACCAAGCACAGCTTGGTAAACCCAGTCAGACCTTGTAGAAGTCAAACTGAACAGGTGTTGTGTCCTGAATTCTGCTCCTGTTACCCAGCTTTTCCTGACTGTAAATGTACAGCGAGCCTATGTCTATACTGTTTAATATGGTTCAAGCTGTGTTCGTAGGGTGTGTGTATGTGTTTGACTATATAGTGTAGTAGGATATTATGGTGTCGCAGGCCTTCCCACACAGGTCAGATTCAGTCTTCTTCCATTATTACATCACACTGTGATGTTACCAAATATTGATATCAACCTGGCCAGATTGTACATTTGCTTCAATTCTGGAGTCACGTTCTGCAATCAGCTTACGAGGCTTCGTCAGCCGACGTAGGCTACATCAACTGCAGTGGTGTATTTGATCTGCGCCAGCATCACCAGTGCAATCCTCCCTCTTATGCCAACTTAAATGAATTCAGAAAAACTGAAAGTATGCAACTTAAGTCGTTTTCACGTAGGCTACAAACTTTCTGAAATCAAATAAACAAATTTATTAGGGAATTTGTTCTTGCAAAGCATATAAATGTGTATTCTAACTATTGTATTAATCTGACTATTCACAACAAACGTATTATTGTGTACATACTCAGTGTTCCATGTTCCTATTGGCTAGTCACCGGGATCGGCTTGTGACACCAGCCATACTTCACGATAAAGGCTACACTTCTGACACTGGCAGGTCTTTGTCGGAGACTTCGACCGCCCGTAGTGGTACTGAATCAGCAGACCTAGACCCTGTCACACTGAACGAGCCAAGACGTAGTGGTACTGAATCAGCAGACCTAGACCCTGTCACACTGAACGAGCCAAGACGTAGTGGTACTGAATCAGCAGACTTAGACCCTGTCACACTGAACGAGCCAAGACGTAGTGGTACTGAATCAGCAGACCTAGACCCTGTCACACTGAACGAGCCAAGACGTAGTGGTACTGAATCAGCAGACCTAGACCCTGTCACACTGAACGAGCCAAGATGTCCAACAATCTTTTACAACCTAAGAAATTCCCCACAATGTAGAAATGTTGTCTGGGACGGCATAACACTGCTAGAATCGTACAGTCTGTGCGGGCATTTATGCTGGGCATTCACTACACAATTTCAAAGATCTTGGACGTGTTCACATTTCCTGATTTCCTTGTCCCAAATCTTTCATTCCGTCCATCTTCAACCCCAGGATGTGGGTGCTCACATTACACAATGATTTCCTGGTTGATCCTGCCATGCGTTTCTCAGTTGTTGTTGAAAAAACTGTTTGATACAAACGGCGAGCTGCTTTAATAATGTGCACATTCTTACGTGCAGAAACATAAACAAAGAGAAGGGTGCAGAATATAGACCCGCAAATGGTTGGGCAGATGTGGATACTATGGACTTTCTATTCTATAGAGGAAATTGGAGGTTTATATAAACCTTTTTAATATTGACAAGGCAGCTGTGTTCTCTCCACAGCTCCACCAATCTGTCTTCATCACCTCGGTCCACACAGTGCTTTCTGTTGTTACTCTCCTCTTTGCCATCATTGTTTTGGTGCTCATTGGCTATTGGCAGAAGTCCTTGCCCAATCATGTCGTGGCACTGCTCATATTACAAGATGCACGACCAACATTTCGGACATGTCAGAAAATTATCCGGACATCCGACAGAGGTCTGGAGAACGGAACAGTCATCATCAGTGAGTCCTTGACCAGCTCAAACTACCCGAGTCCCGACGTACTGATCCTAGTGCAAGTTCATTCAATTTCACCCCGATCATTAGAATTTGTCTGGGATGGCAAAGTCGTGTAGTGTATGCCCGGCATTAGTGAGATGGTAGTACGTTTGGGAATAATTGAGATGTCACCTGGCCTAGATATTCCTTCCTGGATCCTGAACCTTCCTAGAAGGCCTCCCTGGACAAAGAGCCATCCCATTCCCAGCTCTTGGAAAGTCATTTCCAACCTCTCACATTCCTCTCTCCACCTGGCGCTCCTGTGGCATTCTCCCTCTGCTCACTCTCCTTTCCTCTTCTTTCTCTACTTTTTCCCCTTTCTCTCAGTCTCTCTTTTTCTATTGCTCCTTTTTCGCTCTCTCTCGCTCTCTTTTCTCTCTCTGTTTATCTCTCTCTCCCTGCCTCTCTCTGTCCCTAGACTCCCTGGCCCTCTCCTACTTTCCCCCCTCCTCCTCCTCCCTCCTTTAACACTGTTATTCTTTGTTTTCTGTTATTTCATTTTTATTCTGCCCTTCAGTCTCTGTGATATATATCCCCCTAACAGAGCAGTAGAATACTGAGGCCCTTGTCCCTGATGCGGAATCTCCATACAGGAATATACCATCTGGATATACCATCTCACATTCAGGGGGTGGTTCCCTAACACCGGTGGGGTCGTAAGGTTGCGACGATACCATAAATCTCCAGGCTAACTACTGTTCATAAATTGTGACTGGCCGAGGGCCGAAACATGTTTCTATTTGTCTTGTGGTGGCCTCAGGACCTCAGGCTACTGTGATTGGTTGAGCTGCAGGGGTCAGAGAATGATCTGGGGTGTGAGTTATAGGTGACCACCTCAGTGCTAAAGCTGGGGTCCACTCTGTGCTGTGTTCTCCGCTGGATGACTTAGTATGAGTACAGGACAGGGAGGGGGAGGAAGGTGAGGACTTAAGAGGCTGGGTTCCGTCCCCCTCTCTCTGGTCAGCAGTAAAATGGGCCTTTACTTTGGTTTGGGGTATTACTCTGCTTTCATTAACTTGGCTAGGAAAACAACACCGTGTTTTGATACACCCCCACAACCTTTCTGATGTGCAACCTACATCCTACAAACGCTCCTCTTATTTTTTTTTGTGGGCATTTGATACACTGCTCCTCTACCCCACTCCCTCCTTTCCAAAGACAGGGTTCAGTAATAGCCACACAAGGGGGACTGAGAGGTTGTCGGAATGCCAGGAATAATAATCATAAAGCGAAGAATCCGTGCACATCTCCTCTGTGATCCCTCCTCCGTTGCTCGTAATCGCTCCTGATCGCCCTCCAAGGCTGATTCTGCCTCGGAATGAGATCTATCGGGAGATCTGACAGGATTCAATAAAGGAAGAAAAAAAGGTTCTATGTGAGAGCAGATCCTAAGGTCTAAATCTTACCATCTTACTAAATCTTACTATATAGCCCACCCTTTTCACATTACTGAGCAAAAATGAGCCAAGTTATGGTTATGAATGTGAAATGTTAATGTAAAAAATTTAATATTAGACCCATCACTATAGTGTGAATCTGGCATCAGTCTCTTCCAGACATATTTGCCTTTTGAGACTTATGGTAGCGAGGCTATGGCTAAGCTAACCAAGTATGAGCTAATGCCCTTATAGGTGTCCGCTTCTATATCCTGCTGCCATGAATATGAGATGGAAGTCAAGGTATTAATAAGAGCGGGTGTGTGTGAACAGTAGCTGTGTGTGTGGGGCCAGCGGGGCCATGTCTGTCAGGCCCCACTGTGAGAAGTCGTAAAGTGATGGATTTCCTGTGAGGACAGGAAGTGCCCTCAGAGCTCCCTCACCGATTACAGAAACACATTGGAGTATGTGAAGTAGTTCTGCACACACTCAGTCAGTCGTTTGTTACAGTGAAATGCCTGGTTTGGGCTAAATGATGGGGATAGTGCTCACTACAAGAGAATACTGTATGCATATAATGCTCATTTACTCTCTGCGTGACAGTGTGTGTCTGTGTTAGGGCGGTGACGATACCAGTATCGCAATATGTTTTCCATGGCAAAAATAAAGCAGATGCAGACTGAACTCTTTGGTCCTTTAAAAAAACTGTTGTATGTGAAATACTGTGTGCCATAGCTTGGAAAATAAATCAATGTGACTCAGGATGACAACATAATGTTTCCAACATTAGGGCTGCTTTCCTAAAGAAGTTAAATCAGCTTTGTTTTCGATACTAACGAGTATCTGATACTGGTATCGTCCTGGACCTAGTCTATGTCTGTGAGCTTGTGTGTGCACGCTACGCTACGTGTCCTGTGGTCTGTGATTGCAGGTTCATTAAACTCTATCAGCTCTAATTGCAGCCCAGTGGTGTGTCTGGCAGCCTCTCTCTTTGGTCTAAAGAAAGCACATTAAAATGATTTATTTATACACACTGACAAACACGCTCTGTATGTGTACACACTCACACGCATCGCATGCCTAATACACACACACACACACACAGTCATTACAGCTGTCTCTGTACAGACATATTGTACATCTATTCTTCTACATCCCCAATATATTTGACACTCATGCATAACTTAGATAAATATAATATAGCCTCTACTTGGAAAAGAGTTCAGTCCCAAAGAGCCTGCAATAAATCCTTGTTATTTCAATCTTACGCCAGCAGGGGGAGCCAGAATAGCTTTCTATGGAGCATCGCTTGTTTATTATTTTTTTCATGTAACCTTTATTTAACCAGGCAAGTCAGTTAAGAACAAATTCTTATTTACAATGACGGCCTACCCCAGCCAAACCCAGACGACGCTGAGCCAATTGTTTGCCTCCCTATGGGACTTCCAATCACGACCAGATGTGATTTAGCCTGGATTCGAACCAGGGACTGTAGTGATGCCTCTTGCACTGAGATACAGTCTCTCCATCATCCTTCTATTTTTGCCCTGTCACGTTTTTCTCTCGCTCTCTTTCTCCATCCATCTCTTCTCTCTCTCTCCTCTCTCCTCTCTCTCTACTGAGGCATGGCCATGTTTATAGAGTCATAACAAACACAATCACTGGGTCTTGCTAATGCATCACATTCTCCCACAGTGCAACAGTACCACTAGACTGAGATGCTAGCAGTGTTGTTGGTAATCGGTAGTGGGATGTGGGTAATGGAGGATACTGTACTGGAAGGAATCACAGGAGTTGGAATTGCTTTACCATAGTATGAGAACCTTGATAAAATAATGTAGTATGTTTTGTCCATGCTTTCACTAGTGGTCTGCACTAATTCAAATTCACACACTATGCCTTCACTATGACCATCGATGCCAAGTCAATGCTTTGGATCTAATGGTGGAGTTTGCTGCTGGTGGGCTTGCTGATGAGCTAACATAGCTAACATACTTCATACACATGGATTGGTTTGGGTAGCCTCTGCATTGTTCGTTTGGCTAGTTAGGTAGTGTGTTGAATCTTTAGTAGGAACACACACACATAAAGTCCATCTGGATTGTGGGTGTGTGTTGTCTAACTTTACTATCCTTTTGAATTCCAAAAGTCCTCACAAGGATAGCAAAACAAGGAAAATTTGACAAGTAAGTACAATTTTAGGTTTAGGGTTTTGGAGTAGGGTTACAATTAGGGGTTGTTATAGGGTTAAGGGCTGGGGTTAGGGGAAAATAGGATTTTGAATGTGAATAAATGTTTTGGTCCCCACCTGGATAGTAAAAGGTGTGTTTGTAAAGGGAAACTCTCATTCTATTTCCTCTGTATCCCACTGTTGGACAGTATAGTGTATATCAGGTTCAGGTCTGTACTATATAACTGTGGTCCTGGACTGGGACAGGAGGATTCCTCCCAAGTTACACCCTAGTCCATATATATTGCACTGCTTTTGACCAGGGTCAATATGGCTCTGGTCAAAAGTAGTGCACTGTGTAGGGAATAGGTTGTCATTTCTGACGCAGCCCTGCCAGAGGACCATGGGAAATACATCTGGCAGCGCTGCTCTCCCCCTGGCCTAAAATCACCTCCGCTCAGCGTTGTTGTATTGTCTCGTTGTCACTACATGTGGCGTGGCATACACCTGGGGCTTGTGATTGGCTGGCTGGTTTGAGGTTGGTTATACAGTATCTCACCTGGACCTGTCTGATACAGGTGTGCTGTACACCTGAAGGGGGCGTGAGTCATGTATCTCACACACTGCACCCTGAGAACAGAATGTATCGTTATTCACTAATCAGACTCCCACAGATACATATGTTGTTCACTTAGTTTCCGATCCAGAGGGAAAGATAGCAGTAAGTATGGTTACATGCACACAATCATGCGATTTATTGTGAATAGTCAGATTAATATAATAGTTTGTTTAAAAACATGCTTTGCAAGAAGAACGATTTCCCTAATAATCCTGTTTACATGGACACATCTGAAATCAGGCTACCTGATGCAGAAAAACAAATAACATAAGAGGGAGGCTCGCGCTACTGGTGCTGGCACATGCCCATATCAAAGACACTGCTGGAACACATGACGCTGTTTACACTGCTGGAACACAGATGACGCTGTTTACACTGCTGGAACACAGATGACGCTGTTTACACTGCTGGAACACAGATGACGCTGTTTACACTGCTGGAACACAGATGACGCTGTTTACACTGCTGGAACACAGATGACGCTGTTTACACTGCTGGAACACAGATGACGCTGTTTACACTGCTGGAACACAGATGACGCTGTAATTCTAAAGATTGCTCAGAAAACCAGATGTTTTAATCGGCGTGTATAGACAACCAGAGTTGTGTTTACATGACTATTGCCATAATTAGTTTAATATCGAATTATTAGTGTGCATGTAAACGTACTCCGTGACAGATCAGTCAGATCCTCCAATCCCTTGACCCCTGACCCAACTGTCACCTCTCTGACCAATGGAATTTGTTTGATCTAGTTGCTGAGGAGCTGTCTGATTATGGTGTTTTGGCCCAAAATGAGACTCTGGGGCTTTTCTGGTCTAGAGAGGGACTCACTGGGAGCACTGGGTGTGCTGTTCAGATAGTGTGTGCGTGCAAGTGTGTATGCATCTGCCCACCTCCCCTGGCTCCCCATAACAGGAAACAGAGAGGTGAGGCCAGGGTTTATGGGCTAAAACGACCTCCAAAGAGCCTCTTGTTTTCAAACATAAAACCAACTCTTCATGTTTTTTTTCCATAATTCATTTGGCACGTTGATGTTTGACACTGGCACAGGGTCAGGAAAACATGACAGGACCCGGGGGCCAGAGCTTTGAATGGCGTAGGGTTATGGAGTTAGGCTGTGCGTCCCAAATGGCACCCTATTCCTTATATAGTGCACTTCTTTTGAACAGGACCCTGGAACGCATAGGGTGCCATTTGGGATGCACCTGGGGAGGGAGAGGCTACATGGTGTGGTGCCAGTCTGGCAGTGCCAACCTATCTCTGGGTACCAACTACCAAGTCAGGCTGTGCTCAGTCAGGCTTTAGTGCCACTCTCCATAGAGCTAGACCCAGAACCAAAGAGCCAGAGCCCCCTCCTGAACCCACCTGAACCACAGTGAACCCACCTTGCCCAAGCAGGAGCCTAATAGAGCTGGTCCCTCATACTGTGGTGACCACTGAATCCACCTGAACTACACTGAACTCCATCCTATGCTACTGGTCTATTCTGAACTGTGGTGGACGGCCCATAATGAGTATGAGGTTTCATACTGATCTCTTCTGACAGTGCTTAGCTGCACTAACCTAACCATGATAGACAATGAGCTACACATCCCTCTGACTTGAGTGGCGGACCATAGAAATAGAATGAATAAAACGGTCTTGGAACCTCTGACAATTTTGGCTGATGAATTCATTTGAATTATATGTGGTGGGTATGTTATGCTTATATCCTTAGCTCACAGCTCCTATGGAGTCTATACCCAGGCCGGGGCCTCGTGATGGTTGTTGTCATTAAGAGTTGGAAAGACAGCACAAACTGATCTGGGACCAGGTTCCTCGAACATTGCTTGGCCTTGGTTGGTAGACTGAAATCTACATCTCTTCCAACTTTCTTCCTCACATGTTCCCCGCTGGTCTGGATGGCCAAAGGTCTGTGGCCAAATCACCCCCAGACCTGGAGAGGAAGTGTTGAGGAATGGGGGTGGGGTTGTGGGTGGGTGGGTAGGTAGAGGAGACTGGAAGTTAGGGAGAGGGAATGCCATGACTGGTTTGGAATGTTCCAGAATGTGCTGTCTGAGGGGGGAGAAGATAAGTTAGGCTACATGGGTACAAGACCTTATTGAATGTGTGAAAACACACTCCAACACACACACAGTCATGCATGTGTTGCTCTCTAACAGACCTGTGTGTTTTGTCTGTGTTTCAGGATGGCTCCTACCTGGCTGAGTTCCTGCTGGAGAAGGGCTATGAGGTGAGTGAGACTCCCAGGGAGAGGCTCCCAGACTGGGATACACACCCTGCCTCTCTCTTCTGGGCTCCAGACATCCACACTGCTACACACACGCACACATTCCCTAGATAAGCTCTATCCGAATTCGAAACAGAGCTGCCGAGAGAAGTCTGACAGGCAGACTCACACCTCAGTCACATCATATATATATATTTTTTAATTGAACCTTTATTTACAGTGGGGCAAAAAAGTATTTAGTCAGCCACCAATTGTGCAAGTTCTCCAACTTAAAAAGATGAGAGGCCTGTAATTTTCATCATAGGTACACTTCAACTATGACAGACGAAATGAGAAAAAGAAATCCAGAAAATCACATTGTAGGATTTTTAATTTATTTATTTGCAAATTATGGTGGAAAATAAGTATTTGGTCA
>QNTS01003160.1:73324-97478 GCA_003317085.1 Hucho hucho
TGACCAAATACTTATTTTCCACCATAATTTGCAAATAAATTCATTAAAAATCCTACAATGTGATTTTCTGGATTTTTTTCCCTCATTTTGTCTGTCATAGTTGAAGTGTACCTATGATGAAAATTACAGGCCTCTCTCATCTTTTTAAGTGAGAGAACTTGCACAATTGGTGGCTGACTAAATACTTTTTTGCCCCACTGTAACTAGGCAAGTTAATTTTAACTTTTAACAGGGCACACCTGTTAATTGAAATGAAGCACTATTCTCTCCAATCTCATATAACATTTGAGAAAAAGGCTCAGTGCCGTTATCTTCGCCAGGGGAGGGTGCTGGACTAATGAAAAAGGTGCCAGTAATTGTAACACCTATTTTTATTAGATTTTGTTTTATTAACTTGTTAAACAAAATATCTTTCTCTGAACAATTGTCTTAGTATATTTTTTGGAGCATATAATATAGTTCAGTATTTGTATGATTTATTTTATACTGTCTTTTTTGCTCATCTTTATCGAGGGTGCCAATCATTTTGGACCTGCCTGTAATCATTTGTAACCTTTGTGTGACACTGGCTCTGTTAACCTCTGACCTTTAACCCCGGGGTCAGACCATTAACCAGGAAATGGCTGTTATTATATGGCCAGGAGCGCAGTCATTCATCACTTTCACCTGCTGCTGTTACACACTGTTCTCAGGAGCACAGCTCCATCAGAGCCACCATGGCCTGTTGGTCACAGTTTTACAGGTTGCTGCTGACTGAATAGGAGTACGTAGCTAAAGCTCTTGCTATGTGACTTCTGTGACTTCTCATTTACATCAAACATAGGCACACTCACCGTGATAGCTCTGGATCTGTTTTCTCTACAGTAGCTGAATGATTTAATTTCCCCTGGATGGTTAGCAGTATTCCCCCCCGCCCCCAACCTTTACATATTTTATTTAGCTTTTATCCAGAGTTAAATACAATTAGTGCATTTAACAAAGGTAGGTCGAACAACCACATATCACCATCATTGCACGTAAAACCTTCTTCAAAATAGCCGATATTTTCACAATCGGGGGTGGGGGGGGGTGATCGAGGCGCATGCAGGAAGTGGAGAGTGAATAAAGGAAGTGAGGTCCGGGCACGATGTCCTCTCAGTAATGTGCTCCCAGTCATACCAGCCCTGCTCTTGTGGACCCAGCCCACCGTGGACAGGAAGTGTCTTCAGGCACCACAGGAAGTGGCTCTGCTCCAGGCTCCAGACTGGGGACTCGTTGCGAGGGGGGATGATAGAGAGACGGACAGGCAGGCAGGAAGTGGAGAGTGAATAAAGGAAGTGTGGTCAGGGCACAATGTCCTCTTAGCTGGGGAACTGGGGAGCACATTACTATCTCTTCACAACAGAGCTTCCTATGCATCCCCAGAACTCCCCCCAAACCACCTCCCTACTCCCTCACATGTAGATTGGGAGATGGGGGAGGAGAATGTTTGGAGATTGTAATGGATCCAATATATCTCCTAGAGTCAGGGGTTGGAACCCAAATTATTTTCCAATCGTTTTGTTCTGAACAGTTTGATCCCCTAAACAAGTACCGTTTTTTTTTTACCTGTTCAATCAAGTTTTTTACATTTAGCTCATTAAATTACTTCACCAATCAGTGCAGATAGAGCAGGCAAGCTAGTTGTTTACATGCGTGATGGACAGACACGTGTAACCTATGGCGCAAGATATGACTGAAAATGTTGCAGGTGGGGAGAGAGTGAGAGAGGGTTGAGGAGGAGGCTTGAAACGCTGGGCATCTTGTTATGACATGCATTATATGAATTAGTTCCACAGAATTATACCTAGGAGGAGCGGCTCCTATGGAGGAACTTTGAATGTCCTTTGAGCTAGCTAGCTAACAAGCTTGTGTGTGCAGAGCGGCACCAGAATAAAAAAACACATCTTACCTTTTTTTGCAGTAATTAAATCCAACGCGAAGCGTGATAACTAGGCCTATGGTATCCTTAACTAGCATTGGAAAAAGTGAATCCCTTCTTCTGTAGCTAATAAAACATCTCACTCCCTATCTTCTGAATTAAGCTTGTAATGCCAGTACAGTAGCCTATGGTAACGTCCGTACAGTAGCCTATGGTAACGCCAGTACAGTAGCCTATGGTAACGCCAGTACAGTAGACTATGGTGACGCCAGTACAGTAGCCTATGGTGACGCCAGTACAGTAGCCTATGGTGACGTCAGTACAGTAGCCTATGGTGACGCCAGTACAGTAGCCTATGGTGACGCCAGTACAGTAGCCTATGGTGACGCCAGTACAGTAGCCTATGGTGACGCCAGTACAGTAGCCTATGGTGACGCCAGTACAGTAGCCTATGGTGACGCCAGTACAGTAGCCTATGATTCAGAGGGGGGAGAGGCATGTAGCCTAAACACACCCACGCAAAGATTTTGAATAATTTTGTCAGTGACCGAGTGAGGGCTTTGCGTAGGAACTTTGTTGCATTTTTTGTGGGACTAGAAAAAAATGCCTGGAATGTAAAATAACATAATTAATAACCGTTCCCATGCTTTTAAAATTATGGTTCTGTTCTAGAATGGATCACTTTCGTTCCAGGTTCCATTTCTGTTCCTTGAAAAAAATAAAATGTGTATGGATCACTTTCGCTCCAGGTTCCATTTCTGTTCCTTGAAAAAAATAAAATGTGTCCCTGAACCGGTTCCAACCACTGCCTAGAGCACACACACACACCTTGTTTTATGTCTGTGTAAAACTGTGTGTATTGTGTGTGTGTGTGTGTGTTGACTGTGTAGTGTGTATTCCCCCCTGCAGGTTCACGGTATCCTGCGTAGATCTAGCTCTTTCAACACTGGTCGTATTGAGCACCTGTACCAGAACCCCCAGACACACACTGAGGGAAGTAAGTACTGACCTTTAACCTTTTGACCTTCAACCCTTTGTTTTGTTAGTTACAGTTCAGCTCAGCGTTAAAGTTACTCTCTTTATATACTCTACATATACAGTACTTTTCTTTAAAAAACTAAATTGATTTAGCAGTATAAGGTATTGTTAACTTCACAATTAAGTTGGAAAGTATGAACCATACTAAAAAAGTTGCCATACTAAAATTCCCAGTTCTATTTTTGCTACGTAGATGTGCAGTGATAGAATGATAACAGCATTACTGGAAGTTTGTTGAGCTTCTCTAACTTATCTACATCTAACTCGTTATCATTATTATCACCAGAGGATGGAACTACAGGTGGCCGTAAGTGTAATTTTACAATTAATCAAAGCCTCAGGTTGATTATCTGAAATGGGAAAATGAGTGTCTTCTGAACAGTAGCCTCCACTATTGCTACTTTATACCTATCTCTTTAGTTGGTCTTTTTGGTGTTGATGCGGTCTCATTCACTGTAATAGTAAATTAAATATAATGGTGAAAAATGCCGTCTCTGTGTTTGGGATAATAGTCACGTTAACATCAAAAACCAGACATTGAATTTGGCTCTATAGCGCCAGTTGTGTATGTATGCTTTAAGGTGAAGGGGTGTTTTACTCTCTGAGATCTCTCTTACAAGCTTTCAGATTTCAGTCATTTCAAATTCTCAGAACACTCGGACAGAGAGATGTGATAGGTGAGACCTGACAGCCATTGATGATGTCACTATTAGCCATTTTATCTTCAGGCACTGTAACAAACTTGGCAAACAATTCAATTTTACTTTTCAAATCACCCTCTCTGTCATGACTGTGATCTTTTTATTTTTTGGGGTTCATTGATTTGACCTACGAACTGTGAACTCAAACTCCAATCTCCTTACTGTGTATTATCATTATAAACAGTATCTATTATGTGAATCAGATCATCTTTGCCCAGATGAGGCAAAACTCCATTGAGAAGTGATTCACTGAATCCAGTGCTTGAATCCAGTCAACTGACAAGATTCATCAACTTTACTGGAACAGAAAGCCCTAAGGCCACCCACCCAAATGATCTTCCCATTAACATAGTATCATCTAGTCAAACTGTACGTTTGTTTCAGGTAGTGTGATGTCGAGCTTTTCCTCAGGTGTGGGTCACTTCTTTCCAGGTTTTGCTTTTGATCAGTAATGATCTGTAATGGTTGTTATAAGCTACAGTATGTCATTGTCTTATGTCAGCGTGAGGGCACCTGTCAGAACACAATGAATGGATACAACTTTTCCTGTGGTGTTGGTGAGCTCTTTATGGTACCTGGGTGAGGTGTATAGTTATTATTGCCCTTAGTAAGAGTGTGTGTGTTTCTCAGACATGAAGCTGCACTATGGGGACCTGACAGACAGCACTTGCCTGGTGAAGATCATCAACCAGGTCAAACCTACAGAAATCTACAACCTGGGAGCCCAGAGCCACGTCAAGGTAGGACATCTACTTCCACAATGCTTTACAGTAGACTTTATTCACACCATGGACATGATCGTTCTAAATCCAGGCTAGCTCGGGGTAGGATGTGTATGTGCTCCAGTCTAGTGCTAAAACTTTCCTCACGTTTATTCGAGCATAGGAAAAATAGCCTTGACTTTTTGGCGTAATGAGTTTGAATTCCCTCTGTGAATAATGTTTTTTATTACTTTTATTTACATTTTGTCCGTTTGTATTGACTGTTACGTGGGTCATACTATCATTAAACTAGAAACCCAAGCTGAAACATAGTAATCGGAGCTGTAAATCTGGAGAGGATATTGGGGTTGATGAGGCAGGATGTAGTTGTTCTTGTGTGTGTGTTTTGTGTGTGCGTGTGGCACAATGTCCCTTTTGTTGGAGATCTCCTCCAGTGGATCCCAGGAGAACCCTGTGTAACGCCTCCACCTCCTGTACTGCCCCTGCAGAATCTGGGATCTGAACAACACAAAGAACCGCATTCTGTGTTCATGGATGTGTGGGAAATAGAGTGAAGTGTGTGTGTATATACACTGTGCCTGTGGTGTGTGTGTGTGTGTGTGTGTGTGTGTGTGTGTGTGTGTGTGTAGGTGCATGTTTGAGAGAGAGACCATGACTTTGCTCTAAACCGCCTATGTGGACGATCCTTCCTGGACCAAACATGGACACATACATACAGAGTAGTTTCTGTATTTATTTGTTTCTTCACTAGTGAGCCTATGTCATCCCAGACTACTGAGTCACTGGCTGGCTAATAGACGAGCCCTCTGGATTACTAGCAGGAAACCATAGTGACGTTTCCAGTCTCACCAGAGAGGAAAAGATCATTCACAGGAGCTAGTCATCTCTCTACCTCCCCTTCCTCTCTCGGTGTCACAGCATTGGGTTTTTTTATTTCCAGGGAAACCCGGATTAGTTAGCCCTGTGTGAGTCAGTCTATTAACGCTCTGTGTTTTTGTACGCTCTGTGTTTTCATGTGTGAGTTTGCCTGAGTGGGTGCTTGTTTCCTCAGAGAGTCATTAAGAACTGTAAATATATATATATATACGCTGCTAGGAGGGAGTGGTTAGGGAATTGTGGACGGACACTGGAGGGCTAGGGACCCAGCCAGCTGCAACATCAAAAGACAATCACTAAACAAACGCAGCAAACATAAGGGTTTTCATGAAGGCATTAAGATACTTATCCCTATCTACCATAACAGGGGTTTGCTCTGAGCTCTGTGTCCAGTCTTAAAATCAGATAGAGACACAGTAGGTTTATTACAGTCTCTATTACGCTAAACTTCTGTCATCTGAATCTGTATTTATAGTATATTAGTTGGAAACTTCCCTTTTGAAATATGCATGACCAGTGTGACTACAGGTGTCAACTGGGGCTATAATGATGGTAATCAAATGATGATAAATGTTATATCTAAATCTTAAATTCCGGTTTAGGAGATTAATACTTTGGAAACTTCCCTTTTGAAATCTGCATGATGCTGTGTAAATACAGGTGTGGATAGGGTGTTGATATGAATGGTTAAAACATCAGTCTGAAAACCGTTTCATTGTTCTCTCTCACTGAGGCGCTCTGTCGGGTACAGAGAAGGAACAAAAGCCCACGGTGTCTGTCTAAAACAGCCAATCACCTGCAGCTGTCAGGGGAGAGTGACGGTAGTATGGAGCTGAATTCTTAACAGACTGAGGAGGAGAAAAGGAAGTGAGGGAGGGACACGGAGGGGGTGGAGAGAGAGGGAGGGACACGGAGGGGGTGGCAAGTGTCAGTGTGTGATGGGTTTCCGCTCCAGTGAGGGTACAATATGTGGTGTGTCTCGGGATAGCCTCACGATCAGTCAGCTAAGATAAGCAGCAGCTCATACTACAGAAAATAAAGTGCTTAAAACATCCTCTTTTATCAGCATCCTTCTACTCCTCTCTCCTCCTTTCATCCCCTGTTCTTTCCCTTCTTCCCACATCCGGCTTGACTGTACAGTAGCTCCCACGCCAGTGGTTTACTGGGTTTACCGCGCCTGTTTTCCTCAAATCTGGGAGGGCTTTTAAAAAGCCACGGACTGTTGTTGGTTTTGTGTGTCTTTGTTGTTGTATTTCTTATGGATTTCCATTAGCACTCTTCCTGGGGTCCAGTCAAATGAAGGCAGTTATACATTTAAAACATTACAAAACATTCACAACAGATTTCACATGACTAGTGAGTAGTCATATTGTGTAATGTGACGTCTGTGTTGGTAAAAGTATTTAATTTAATAGTACCGTGTTGCATTGTGTGTGGTTCTGTGTGTACATTATACTGAATCCATTGCTTTGGGATTCCCGGTGCAGTGAGGAGAGGATTTGCCCTTGCTATTACCTGTGATTTGGGGAATCATTGCCTATTTGCCTTTTTGTTCTTTGACGGCATCCTAAAATGCACCCTAGGGAGTAGACCTGGAGGAGACAGTAGGGTTTAAGAGCCAAACAACCTCCTTGTTTAACCACAGAAAAACAGCTCCTTAATCCACCTACACATTTCCCTATTTCTCTAAGTATACTATTTAATTATACAGTGGTACAGTTAAATGTTATGGTATCACTACAGCCCCCCCACTACCCCAGATCATCTAGGCTGTAGATAACATGGCCTGGGCATAGTGTGGTGTGTGATTATATGACCTGCTTTAGACGAGATGAGAGCAGAATGCTTTGTGTGATGTGTGTTCCCCTTAACACCCCATTGGCTAGGTTTACCCGCACTCTGATTGGTGTTTACATTACCACCCTCCAATCATCCCCTCCGTTGGCACTCTCTCTCTGTCTCTCTCTCTCTCTCTGTCTCTCTCTCTCTCTCTGTCTCTGTGTCTCTCTCTGTCTCTCTGTCTCTGTGTGTGTGTGTGAGAAACTGCCTTATTCCGTGTCTAAATAATTTGATTATATTGAGAATTCTTTGCTTATGCCAAATCGAGAGCGATGCAAAAGAAAAGACAGATATATTTTACTCTGGCCATAGCTCCTATTCCTTACATGAATGAGAGAGACTGGCCTGATTTGCCCTTGTTGTCTACTCACTGTGGTCAGTCAGTCAGCTCGGCCCCTGAGCAGTCGGGAAGCTAGAGACACCTATAGGCATGTTTTGAAAGGTTGGGTCTTGGTGGACTGGGCTGGCTTCACTAAGGTGAAAGTTAACTTTAATTTAAGAATAGACTGCTCCGTGCCAAGATAAGCAAGTCTGTCCCTTTCCGTGCTCAGTGATTTGAATGTTTTCTTTTTGTACTACTCTATGGGACAGATTTATACAGCGTCTGCACTATTTTTATATTTTATTTTTAAACCCAGAAACATTGTCTTTTACTTTACATTTGTATGTTTATTCTCTCTGGTAATTAGGAGGTGCGAAGTTAGGAAATTACTTTTAGTAAATCGCTCTGAGAGTTATAAATAATCTAAGAGGCAATTTTTATTGAATGATTGACAGACAATGTGTCTGACTCAGGTACTAGACTTGCTTATAGAGAAAGGCCTATTACTACAGTGTACATTACAGGACTGAGTGTAAGACCTTAGTTCCTCCTGTGACAGATAGATGGCAGCAGGGAGGGAGGGAGAATTTTATTTTATTTAACCTTTATTTAACTAGACAAGTCTGGCCAAACCCGGACGATGCTGGGCCAATTGTGCTCCGCCCTATGGGACTTCCAATCACGGCCGGATGTGATGCAGCCTGGATTCGAACCAGGAACTCTTGCACTGAGATGCAGTGTCTTAGATTGTGTCATGAGTACATGCATCCCAATGCAATACTTCATATACAATTTATGTTGTGTTTCATGCTGGTACGCGTACGTGTTTACGTTGCTTACCATGGTAATGGGAACTTTACCAAAGTTTGTTTTTGGTAGAGCGCTTACGTTCACACCTAGCGTTAAGAAACACACAACTAACATACTATAAACTCCAAAGAGTTTACACAAAGAATGCGCTATACACACAAAGCAGTGTGTGTGTGTATATATATAGAGCTTCCAGGTATTATCACATTGTTTAAACACTGTTGTTTATACTGCACTTACTCTGTCTACTCAGGTATTGGACAAGGCTTGGTTGTTGTGTACATTAATCAGTGCATTGAATTAAATTAAATGAGTTCTAGAAATAGTAGGTTTGTGACTTTGACATTAAGAGTTTAACTGTTTAGCTGTTTTGATGCCTGTACTGTATGCATGGCTCTTAGTTTCCCTTAGAAATTTGACGTATTATGGTATTTTTGATGCATTCATTCTGCATGGTTACAGGGCTAATTCCGCATGGTTACAGGGCTAGTTCCGCACGGTTACAGGGCTAGTTCCGCACGGTTACAGGGCTAGTTCCGCACGGTTACAGGGCTAGTTCCGCACGGTTACAGGGCTAGTTCCGCACGGTTACAGGGCTAGTTCCGCACGGTTACAGGGCTAATTCCGCACGGTTACAGGGCTAGTTCCGCACGGTTACAGGGCTAGTTCCGCATGGTTACAGGGTTAAAACAGAAACCACTCAAAGGTTAACAGTTTAGGCATTAAATCCGAATGGTTAACGTTAGGGCTATGGTTTGGGGAAGGCTTGGGCAACAACAAAAAAAAGCATACAGTATATCGACGTTCTCAGGACCTTTTTCAAACATCCGAAATATATTTCTAGTGGTCAGGCTGTGCATGGCATGCAGTATGAAGCAAATGAGTCTCCTCCATGATAGGGCCCTTCTTGTCTATCATCAGTACAGACTCATTCATCCACATACACACACACATGGTGACAGAAGCTCATTTAGTAGATGTGTAGAGCTTACACACTTTGTACAATACACACTAAGGCTTCCTTTTACTAAAGAGGCATAATGGGTTGTTTGTGTAATTTTCTAGTTTGTTTTGAGTTTTCCTTCAGAGTGTTGGCTGCGGCTGTCTTGATACTTATACCATGCGCTGGTTAAGCCCTATTACCGTACAGCTTAAATGTAAGTCTATGAATTAAACTGCAATACAAATGTAAAATAGTAAATGGTAATGCCAGTGTTGTAATTCTTGTATCATCTTCCATAGTTAAAAATGTTGTGTGTGTTATTGGGTAATTTATGGATTGCTGCATTACGAACTTCATTCACTGTAATGCAGGGCTGTGATCTCACATAGGGCTGGGCCATATGGCCCAAATATTATATCACGGTATTTAAAGAAATAGACGGTATGGTGGTATTTCAATGTGTTTTTTGTTTTTGAATAATAGATGTTCTACATTGGCTTTATGAGTAGTGAGTGAACCTAGGGTGGCAACACATAGACTCATTGAAATCACTTTAGAATGTTTCTCCATTTTGATTGTTATGTACTGTCCAATTCAACTTCAACCAAAACAAATTTCAGCACTTGTCATTTCTGCATTTCCTGCACTCAGTTGCAGTGGTGGAAAAAGTACCCAATTGTCATACTTTAGTAAAAGTAAATAAAATCAAATGTTATTGGTCACATACACATGGTTAGCAGATGTTATTGCGGATGCAGTGAAATGCTTGTGCTTCTAGTTCCAACAGTGCAGTAATATCTTTTTTATTTCACCTTTATTTAACCAGGTAGGCAAGTTGAGAACAAGTTCTCATTTACAACTGCGACCTGGCCAAGATAAAGCAAAGCAGTTTGACACAAACAACAACACAGAATTACACATGGAGTAAAACAAACATACAGTCAATAATACAGTAGAAAACAAATCTATATACAATGTGTGCAAATGAGGTAAGGTAAGGAAGGTAAGGCAATAAAATAGGCCATGGTAGCAAAGTAATTACAACAAGTAATCTAACAATTCCCCAACAACTACCTAATACACACAAATCTAAAGGGGTGAATGAGAATATGTACATATTAGTATATGGATGAGCGATGGCCGAGCGGCGTAGGCAAAGTGCAGTAGATGGTATAAAATACAGTATATACATGTGATATGAGTAATGTAAGATATGTAAACATTATTAAAGTGCCATTTTTGAAGTGGCATTGTTTAAAGTGACTAGTGATCCATTTATTAAAGTGTCCAGTGATTGGGTCTCAAAGAAGGTGTTTAGTTTTAGTTTGTCTGGAAGCGTGGTGCCGGTTTCCATAACTTGGCTGTTTTTGTTTTTGTAGTCCGTGATTTCCTGTAGACCCTGCCACATACGTCTCGTGTCTGAGCCGTTGAATTGCGACTACACCTTGTCCCTGTACCGGCATTTCGCTTGTTTGATTGCCTTGCGGAGCGAATAACTACATTGTTTATATTCAGCCATATCTCCAGACCTCTTTCCATGGTTAAATGCGGTGGATCACGCTTTCAGTTTTACGCGAATGCCGCCATCCATCCACAGTTTCTGGTTAGGGTAGGTTTTAATAGTCACAGTGGGTACGACGTCTCCAATGCAATTATTTTAAAACACACTCACAGAATCAGCGTAAAGGTCAATATTGTCATCTACTTTTAGGTCAGGGGAAAACGTATGCAGTAAAAAGTACAGTATTTTCTTTAGGAATATAGTAAAGTAAAAGTACAGATACCAAAAAAAACAACTTAAAGTAGTACTTGAAAGTATTTTTACTGAAGTACTTTACACCACTGCTCAATTGAGATAATTTCCACACTGCCACGTAGGGCTGCATGGGCAAATAGTCTAGGACTTATTTTTAACCAAATGTTGCAATTGCGATTTGACTTGCGAATTAGAGCAAAACTGTTGGAATCATGGAAATAGAATGACTATTCTAATTCTATAGTTAGAATATAATAGTGGGCGCTTTGAATACAGTGTTTTTTTTAGATGAAACCAACTTAAAATGCCAGGGAGGAGTTATTGTGACAGGGTAGGAACTAGTGTTGATAAGTGTTTCCTAGGGGACCCTATAAGCTTTGGCTACATTGCATGTTTTCTCTGTAGTTAACAAGAAGTTGCAAGAATATGCTTTGCTCTTTGATTTAGAAGATACTGTTGCACAAACAACATGCTAATTTAGGTCTACATTCACTGGTATTATCAGGCTGTATTAGCTAGCTACGTTTGCTCTTACTCAGTACATTTATTAGCTAGCTAGCTAGCTATTAGCATTAGCGGTTAACAATTAGCGTCTCACAAGATTTAGGGCAACTTGCTAAGAAAAGACAAACTAGCTGTTTGCTGATGTAAGAAACACAAACTAATAGTGTCATTATAGAACGTTAGTGGATTTATATTTAGAAGCAAAGTGAAAACAGCATTGTTGTCATCAACATTGTTGCATGTGCTGCATTGACCATGTAGACTGAACGCAAGCGTCTCGTGGTTGAAGAACATCAAATGCGCTCCTTGAGTGACAGGGGGCGTGGAGAGAGAGAGCGGAGAGAGATGACTCAAGTAACGAAGTAAACTATCAAAATTGACATTATACATGGCGTATCACATTTAACAAGCAAACATTCAAATTCCGTTATAGAAGGTAAAGTGAAAACCCAAACCCTGCATCAATACCGGTATATCATAAAATACGGTATACCGCCCAGCCTTAATCTCATGTTAGATTAGTGAGTATCTCTCAAAACAACAAGTGAGCGAGAACAATGGGGGGAGAGCGAGAGGTAGGGAGGGAGAGATAGGGGAGAGGGAGTGTGGAGGAGTGAATTATGACAGATAGTGATCTAAATGAGGGTAATTGTTTTAACCAGTCTTTTGTCTTTTTAATGAAGGTATTTTTGTATACGATGTGAATTTTTCTCTGTGTGTGTGTGTGTGTGTGTGTGTATACGGCCTGTCACGTTGTCTCTGTGTTTAATGGAAGCCTTAAATCAGTCTGTCATACCTGTAAACCACTTCAGTTTACATCAGCAAAGGTAACAAACAGGGCTTTATTTAGCCAATACACACACACGTGCACATGCCGAAAGCATTTATGCATGCGTTAATCAGAGTTTTTGTCATGAAAAATTCACTGGGACTAGAATTATTTTGAACTGTAGATAGAAAATGATCTGGTGGTGTACTGTTTGTAGATGACATGGTCTTGGTCTATTTGTTTTTCATAAAGCCCTGTGAGCCACTAATAGCCCCTACTATTGATACTACTTGAGGGTCAATTAGCGAACGCTAACACGTGGCACTTACTGCTTATCTGTCAATCATCCACATGACCTGTCAATCACTCTCACCTATCTGTCCCCCTAACCTGTCCTGCCAGGCAGAGAGGCTGGTGATGGATGGTTCCACAGAGACTCAAAACCATTCATCTAAATGACAGACGCTTGCCACACAAAGATACCAATTCATCACTGACTAGCTACACCAGTCACAGCTAGTCACAGATACAGAATATAAAATGCTTTCAATATACTTTGTATCCCTCATTTACTCAAGTGTTTCATTTATTTTGTAAGTTACCTGTACAGGGTGTTCAGGCTAATTTATGTTCTTTGTCTGTTTGTGAGGACAAGGTGAGTTAATGGCTACTTTTTTAAATGCTTTCTTAGGGTGTGTGTGAAAGTGGAAAGTGAGGAATATGAAAATAGAAGTCTCATTGTAATCTGACAATAAGGAAATCCGATCTCCCATTGCAACGTACCATACACAACAATTAGCCAGACTAGCTGGACAGTGATGAAACGTTTTCTTTAGTAGAAACCCATGTCAGGCCAGGTTCCCTCCGACGTGTGAAAGTCTCTCTTACAACGTGGAAGATCTCACTCATAGAGGCATGCCTATGCTGCAGCTAGTGGTCCTGAAAGGGTGTGTCTGTGCTGGCGTGTGTGTGTGTAACGGGGAACAGAACATGATTTGTTATGAGATAATCAGTCTCTCTGTGTCTTGCCATCTACAGTGGGTAGAGCTCCAAAGACAACATACACTGTTGTCTTTCCACACTCCTCCATCTCTCACACACACACACACAAATCATTACCAAGCGTTTAGCAAGAGGGGGGATGGAATGCCGGGAAGTGTGTGTCGGCATGAGCCTTGCAGTGTGTGTTCGCTCTCTCTGCTGTAGGTTAACTCATCACACAGACACTGGTGATGAGGAGGCGACGCTGAGTGGAAGAGAGGCTAGGGCACTGCAACCTTCCCAAAATGTTCCCCCAACATTCCTTTCCCCAATTATCCACATAACGAGGGGGAAAGCCGTAGATACACAAACAGTATTCTGGGAAGCGTTCACACTCTCCCCTCTAACTGTCCTAACTGTTGGCTCCTGGCTCTCTGACAGTGATCCCCAGTCCAGTCTTCCCCACAGGGTTTGATCTCATAGAATCTGTACCTGGTCTGCTGGGGTGTTTACATCTCTGACACCAACTCAGGGGGAGGGGGGAGGGGGAGGGGGCTGTGTGTGTGCCTGTGTGTGTGCCTGTGTGTGTGCCTGTGCCAGTGTGTGTGTGCCTGTGCCTGTGTGTGTGTGCCTGTGTGCGTAAGTGATATAAAACGTTTACTTACAACACGTGTGGCTGATGTTCAGGCCAGGACACCACTACTACGGCCTGTGAAGGTTTATCATTGTCTTTAAACACTGCTTATTCTAATGAAATGAGACTGTCTTACCTGGTGTAATAAAACCCAACTGTCGTGCTGATCATTATGGTGGAATTAAACTCACCCTCCGGGGTAAGGCTGTATATAGTTGGCATCAGAAACACACTCCTTAATCGAAAACACACTCCTCGGCTCGCTTCTCCTCCGCTTTCATCATACACAGGTACAGTTGAAGTCGGAAATGTACATACACTTAGGTTGGAGTCATTAAAACTCGTTTTTCAACCACTCCACACATTTCTTGTTAGCAAACTATAGTTTCGGCAAGTCTGTTAGGACATCTACTTTGTGCATGACACAAGTCATTTTTCCAACAATTGTTTACAGACAGATTATTTCACTTATAATTCACTTTATCACAATTCCAGTGGATCTAAAGTGTACATACACTAAGTTGACTGTGCCTTTAAACAGCTTGGAAAATTCCAGAAAATGATGTCATGGTCAAAACATATTGATACAACAGTAGCTAAAATGGGGCGCTGCTCTGCCTTTTTAACAACACTATCAACAAGGCAGGTCCTACACGCCATAGTTTTGTCGCACCTGGACTACTGTTCAGTCGTGTGGTCAGGTGCCACAAAAAAGGACTTAGGAAAATTGCAAGTGGCTCAGAACATGGCAGCACGGCTGGCCCTTGGATGAACAGAGAGCTAATATTAATAATATGCATGTCAATCTCTCCTGGCTCAAAGTGGAGGAGAGATTGACTTCATCACAGCTTGTATTTATGAGAGGTACTGACATGTTGAATGCACCGAGCTGTATGTCTAAACTACTGGCACACAGCTCGGACACCCATGCATACCCCACAAGACATGGGGACTGTGAAGAGACCGCTTGTGCTAAGTCAAGAACAGACTATGGGTGGCGCACAGTACTACATAGAGCCATGACTCTATTCCACGTGAAGTAACTGATGCAAGCAGTACAATTTAGATAAAAAAAAACTGATAAAAATACACCTTATGGAACAGCGGGGACTGTGAAGCAACACAAACGTAGGCACAGACGCATACAGACACGATACCATACACACTATACACACACATACACATTGATTTAGTACTGTAGATATGTGGTAGTGGCGGAGTAGGGGCCTAAGGGTACACAGTGTGTTGTGAATGTATTGTAATGTTTTTAAAATTGTATAAACTGCCTTAATTTGGCTGGACCCAAGGAAGAGTAGCTGTTGCCTTGGCAGCAGCTAATGGGGATCCATAATAAATACAAGTACAAACAGTGTTTGTGTATCTATGGCTTTCCCCCTCATTATTTGGATAATTGGGGAAAGGAATGTTAGGGGAACGTTTTGGGAAGGTTGCAGTGCCCTAACCTCTGTAATCGCAGCTGCGTGGAAAAAATCTTCATCACCCGTATCTGTGTGATGAGTTAACCTACAGCAGAGAGAGCGAACACACTGCATGCTCATGCTGACACACACTGCTAAACGCTTCAATGGAAGTGGTGTTGGAAGGCCAGTAGGAGGCGCTCCGTCCTCTGGTCAAACAAAAAAAAATATTATTTCAATTGCCCAGGGCATTGATTGGGGACATTACCCTGTGTAGGGTGCTGTTTTTCGGATGGGACGTTAAACGGGTCACTAAATAGCCCATGGCACTTATCGTAAAAGTGGGGGTGTTAACCCCGGTGTCCTGGCTAAATTCCCAATCTGGCCCTCATACCATCCACGGCCACCGAATCATCCCCAGCTTCCAATTGGCTCATTCATCCCCACTCTTTTTCCTCTGTAACTATTCCCCAGGTCATTGTTGTAATTGAGTTCTCAGTCAATTTACCTAGTAAAATAAGAGTAAAATAAAAAATAAGATGCCAGTTCAGCTCCCCAAAAAAGATGACTCTGTGTCATGTGTTTACGTGCAAGTTCACTATGCGTGTGTACTGTCTGTGTGAGTTGATGAGCCAGCTAGGTGTCTGTCAGGCAGACAGGAGCAGCCGAGTGCTGAGTGGTGATATTTGACTGAGCGGTTGAGGCTCTGTGAGCTTCTTTGTTTGTCTGATGTGGAACTGGATTGTGTTTTGACTTGCATGGTTCTGGCTGCCATCACAGCTCTAAAATCCCCAAACGAGATACTGCACATTTGAGAGAGAGAGATGCCTGATCCCCAGATGTTTCTCTCTCAGCCCTTCAGGGATATGTCTTCACTCTTTGTGGACGGTGTTTATGTTTGAGAGGCATGAAGGTATTACCAGCCTGTCACCCATCACCTCCCCTGCCTCAGGGACCAGAGGAGTGATATCTTAGCAATGTTAAATGGAAGTTAGCAATGGATCTTTTGTTCCAGAGTCTCATATATATATATATATATATATATATATATATATATATATATATATATATATATATAATCAAAAGTTTGGGGTCACTTAGAAATGTCTTTGTTTTTGAAAAAGCTAATGTTTTTTGTCCATTAAAATAACATCAAATTGATCAGAAATACATTGTTAATGTTGTAAATGACTATTGTAGCTGGAAATGGCAAATTTTTTATGGAATATCTACATAGCCGTACATAGGCCCTGTATCAGCAACCATCACTCCTGTGTTCCAATGGCACGTTGTGTTAGCTAATCCAAGTTTATCATTTTAAAAGGCTAATTGATCATTAGAAAACCCTTTTGCAATTATGTTAGCACAGCTGAAAACTGTTGTTCTGATTAACTACTTAGGGAGTAACGGCGTGCTAGCGGGCCACTCCCGACACTACCCGGTGAAATGTAAGGCGCCAAATTCAAAATCAAAAAGTTGAATTATTAAACATTCATCAATATACAAGTGTTGCAGTCATCAAAAGCTCTGCTTCTTGGCAATATCACAGCGTTGTCAGATTTCAAAAAGGCTTTACGGCGAAAGCAAAACATTTGATTGTTTGAGGATAGCAACCCACGTATTTTCCACATTAGCATAAATTCATATCCAGCGCAGGTCACACAAAACCCATATTAGAGCTAAAAAATATCACTTACCTTTCGAAGAACTTCTGCTGAGGGCTTCCAAGTGTCCAACGAAGACATCCAATGGTTATTTTGTTAGAAAAAGTCATTTATTATATCCATAAATCTCAGTTTGGTTGGCGCGTTATGATCAGAAAATCCACCGTTGAGTCGCCTATTGAACCGTGAAGAGAAAACGTTCAAATTATACCTATACACTTTCTACAAACAAATCAAACATCATTTTTAATGTATCCTTAGGTATCCTTATTTGTATATTTACTGTAATATTTCAACCAGACGATAACGTGAACAATAGGAAAGGAAAATAAATTGGTGCGCGTTCACAATCTCGCGCCCGTCAAACATTGTAAACAAAAGTGGTCCCCTGACTACTTCCTATCTGTTCTGCTTACTGCTACAGCCTCCAGACTCTGTACAAAGACTGACATCTAGTGGAAGTAATAGGTACTGCAGTCTCAGTCCTAGGTAAAATACAAATGAATAGGCAGCCTGGAGAAGGTCATTTACAAAAAAAACTTCAAAACCGAATGGATTTTCCTCGGGTTTTTGCCTGCTATATCAGTTCTGTTATACTCACATACATTATTTTAACACTTTTAGAAACTTCAGAGTGTTTCCTATCCAATAGTACTAATTATGTGCACATCCTATTTTCTGGGCCTGAGTGGCAGGCATTTTACTTTGGGCACGCCAGACTCTCCAAAACCGTCACCTCTGCTGCCGCTCCCTAAGAAGTTAAAGAAGCAATAAAACTGGCCTTCTTTAGACTAGTTGAGTATCTGGAGCATCAGCATTTGTGGGTTCGATTACAGGCTCAAAATAGCCAGAAACAAAGAACTGTCTTCTAAAACTTGTCAGTCTATTCTTATTCTGGGAAATGAAGGCTATTCCATGCAAGACACCCCACAAGTCCTCAACTGGCAGCTTCATTAAATAGCCCCCGCAAAACACCAGTCTCAACATCAACAGTGAAGAGGCGACTCCGGGATGCTGGCCTTCTAGGCACAGTTCCTCTGTCCAGTGTCTGTGTTCTTTTGCCCATCTTAATCTTTTATTTTTATTAGCCAGTCTGAGATATGGCTTTTCTTTGCAACTCTGCCTAGAAGGCCAGCATCCCGGAGTCGCCTCTTCACTGTTGAGGTTGAGAGAACGTGTTTCCACTTCTTTAGAGTCCAATGGCGGCGAGCTTTACAATATCTCCAGCCGACGCTTGGCATTGCGCATGGTGATCTTAGGCTTTTGTGCGGCTGTTCGGCCATGGAAACTAATTTCATGAAGATCCTGACGAACAGTTATTGTGCTGACATTGCTTCCAGAGGCAGTTTGGAACTCTGTAGTGAGTGTTGCAAACGGGGACAGATGATTTTTACATGCTACGCACTTCAGCACTCGGCGGTCCCGTTCTGTGAGCTTCTGTGGTCTGCCACTTTGTGGCTGAGCCGTTGTTGCTCCTAGACATTTCTACTTCACAATATCGGGGCAGCTCTAGCAGGGAAGAAATTTGACAAACTCATTGGTTGGAAAGGTAGCATCCTATGATGGTGCTGCGTTAAAAGTTACTGAGGTCTTCAGTAAGGTAATTCTACTGCCAATGTTTGTCTATGGAGATTGCATGGCGGTGTGCTCGATTTTATACACCTGTCAGCAACGGGTGTGGCTGAAATAGCCGAATCCACTAATTTGAAGGCGTGTCCACATACTTTTGTGTGTGTGTGTGTGTGTGTGTGTATTTATATATTTGCTAGATCTATCATAAGGTTATTGTGTCTGTTGTTAGATATGGACTTTGACTTGTGGGTTAACTAAGAAAATATGTCCCGTCTTCACCACTACAACTACTCCGTCTTGTTTAGAGGGATTTATGTATATACAGTACCAGTCAAACGTTGACACCTACTCATTCAAGGGTTTTTCTGTTTTTTACTATTTTCAACATTGTAGAATAATAATGAAGACCTCAAAACTATGAAATAACACATATGGAATCATGTAGTAACCAAAAAAGTGTTAAACAAGTCAAAATATATGTTATATTTGAGATTCCTCAAAATAGATACCCTTTGCATTGATGACAGCATTGCACACTCTTGCCATTCTCTCAACCAGCTTCATGAGGTAATCCCCTGGAATGCATTTGAATTAACAGATGTGCCTTGTTAAAAATCTATCTGTGGAATTTCTTTCCTTCTTACTTTTTTATATTTTCTGGGTCAAGGGTTGGCTTTTTCAAGAGAGGCTTCTTTACTGCCACTTTTAGTGAGTTTGGTACAAATCCAGTGGATAGGGAGCCGTTTATTATGTTCAACATAGGAGGGCCAAACACAGGAAGCAGCTCTTTCAGTAGTTTAGTTGGAATAGGGCCCAGTATGCAGCTTGAAGGTTTAGAGGCCATGACTATTTTCATCAATGTCAATTGATATAGTATTAAAAAACTTTAGTGTCTCCCTTGACCCTAGGTCCTGGCAGTGTTGTGCAGACTCAGGACAACTGAGCATTGGAGAAATACGCAGATTTAAAGAGGTGTCCGTAATTTGCTTTCTGATGATCATGATCTTTTCGTCAAAGAAGTTCATGAATGTATCACTGCTAAAGTGAAAGCCATCCTCTCTTGGGGAATGCTGCTTTTAGTTAGCTTTGCGACAGTATCAAAAATACATTTTGGATTGTTCTTATTTTCCTCAATTAAGTTGGAAAAATAGGATGACCGAGCAACAGTGAGGGCTCTTCGATACCGCATGGTACGAGCTAGTTTCTTATGACAATTTATTTTGTTTTTAGGGGTGTGACTGCATCTAGGGTATTACAAATGTTAAATTGAGTTCCTCAGTTAGGTGGTTAACTGATTTTTGAACTCTGACGTCCTTGGGTAGGTCTGGAAGGGCATCTAGGAATCTTTCGGTTGTCTGAGAATTTATAGCACGGCTTTTGATGATCCTTGGTTGGGGTCTGTGCAGATTATTTGTTGCGATTCACACAGGAGAAGAGAGAGAGAGGGACACAGTGAGGTCTTTTATCTGACTGTCAATCAGTGCTGTGTGATGTGTAATCTTGGAATTGTCAGTAACTCTGTTGGGAATCTTTCCTTAATCAGTTATTCCCCCCTGGCGAATTGTAACGTCATGTTATCCCAGATTAAGATATTACATTCACAGATGATCTCCTTGGCTGTTGCCTGACACTTAATAAACCTAGACACAAACCTACTTTTCCTTTCACAATGTTACGGAATTGGCTCTTAATTGTCAAAAGAATGAATAGCGCCTCCGTAAAGCATTTTCACAATAATATGAATCGTGTTCTGTTATTGTTCAGTGTACTAGTGTACATAGTGCTATAGTGTTTGTCAATGTATGTAGTGTAGCCTATTATAGTCTGGATCAGAGCAGACTGTAAACAACATTATGACTCAGCCCTTAGTTCTCATATTTAAACCCGCAAGTCAGTCTTGATCACACATCCACAGATCACATATCCACAGAGAAAATATAAACCTATTTGAACGTTTATCTGTAGTACTGTAGTAGGCCTACAATTCTCGTAAGTGTTTAAGGCGCTAAGACAATTAAAGAATCCCAAATGTTTGTTGGCCTACCCCTGAAAGCCAAAAGATTCTAGAACTTTATAGAATGTGAGAAGATGATGACATCATGTAAGTCAACTTGCTGACACTAGTGACACCTTTCTGAGCACTAGCTCAATTAAATTGTGAAGAATGTATCGATGTGTATTCAAGTCATTACAGAAATTCTGCTCCACACAGTTAAGACAGCAGCAAGGTAAAAACCATCACTGTGAATGAACGGGCCAGTGATTACTGAGAAATGGTTGGTTGATGCTGGCTGGGCTGAATTGGCAGTGTGTGTCAGTTACAGAATGTCAGTTGGTGTCATCCTGGTATGTTGTTGTTTGCTTACGCGTTGTAACCGCACTCTGAGGTTGTCACAAACACAATAGGGCCCCTCTCTGTGTGTTGACAGGGCCTGTCAGATAGTCATAATCCATATCATCTACGTGAGATTAGCATCATTTTATCAACCCCCCACAGGATTCCTTATGTAGCAGTTATATTTAGGTGTTTTCCTTCACAGGTAGAAGCTTTCAGTACCTAAGGCTGTCTCTTAGTTCTGAGAGAGCTTTCTTTACACTGTCTCTACATAAAATGATAGGGTATGTGGCATAGTAAGAAGCCTGTTACACACACACAATCATACTCTGTGCCCAGTGAGGGGAAATAAGCAGTGTGAATGTGAATATGCAGATAGAGTGTAATGGTATCGTTCAGGAGGAAGAGAATTTGTATGCAAGGCTTTGAAGCAGCTCTTTGTGAGCTTGCATCGGTATCCGCTCCCAAACGGTCACCGGTAACGGGACCCTGCCCAGGCGGGGTTGTGGTCAGACGAGGGTGGGGGAGCGATTGTATCTGAACAGACTCAGAATATTCCCAGTTTCTCATGGTTGATGGGAGGGGTATGAATGGTTCATAGTACTACAGACAGGGAACTCAGTCAGAGGATGGAATGAAAGGCAGGCGGGAGCAGTCTGATATGAGGAAGTGTGTGTGTGTGTGTGTGTGTGTGTGTGTGTGTGTGTGTCTGAGTGCGCACATGTGCCTGTGTCTGCACAGTGTGTGAATATTTGCTGGAACAAACAGCTGGCGAACCAGAAGTTGCTCCTGTGGTCTGGACAGGTTGCTGTTGGATCGTGGGATAGTATAGCTTGTTGCTCCGCTCTGGAGGACCTCCTACTGTAGATCTGAGATATTTCTTCCATAAACACAGTATCAGATAGATACTTCATAGTTCTGCCTCAGTGAAGCTCATTCCTCTTAATATCAACACCATCAATTCTCAAGCATACAGTAAAACACAAAGATCTTAAACTGTAATTGACACAGGGCTTTTCAGAATACAGGCCTGCTCTTTGGCGATAAACGTTTCTACTTTACAGTGTACTGTGAGTAGTGTATATTCTCAGTTAACAAATGTTCTGTCATGGTCTTGGTGTAAACAGTCTGTGCTGTATGTGAGTATCTACCAGCCACACACTGTAGAGGAAGTCATGGGTGGGATTGGTTGGGATTGTATTTCACTTGTTTAGGGCTTCTCTTCCTGGCTTTTTTCTTGTTACATGTTTCTTTGACATTTTCCATTCCTTCGTGTGTGTGTACGGGTGTCACAGTGCTGCTGCTTGCTCCTCTCGTCTCTAGCAGAGTGAAGGGAAGTCTTTAGATATATAAAACTCCAACAGAGCATTTCTCCAACCATTCCCTGTGATGGCTCTTCTTCAAAGACCACCGTTCGAAGCGTTCCCGACCCGGCATTCCGACCCCTGACACGGCGTTCCCACCCTGGTGAGAGCCGGGTGGAGCTGCTTCGGACTTGAACCCTGCACATTGTCTTACTGTAACCTTTCTGTAACTGCGTGTGCGTGCGTGCGTGCGTGCGTGTGTGTGTGTGTGTGTGTGCATGTGCGTGCTTGCTGTTATTCAAGTCTGGCATAAAGGGGGAGACAGCGAGAATGGAGAGAAATAAAGTGGAGTTTAGTATGTGATACTGATACAGTGTGGAGTATCTGGAGCCTAATCATGGAGATTGAGACGGATTATCCAGATGAAACTCATTAAGAGTAAAGTAGTGAAACATGCACTCAGATTATATAGTTTTAATAACCCTCCCTAATAAGGACATTAAGCCAGATATTAGTGTGTGATATGAATGTGCGATTATTAGGTTCTCTCTGCGCTCTGCATGCCTGTGTGATAACATATCTCCCCTATTTATCAGTCATAAAATAAAACGTTCTAACCATTAAAAACAGCAGGAGAGCCAGTGTGGTGACTGAAGACCATGGCAGACCATAACATGACTGTGTTTGGATGTGCTATGGTGTTCTAATGGATCAGACTTGTTCCTCTGCTGGTCCTGTTATGCACTGTGGACTTTGCCATATTTTCTCTGGTCATACAGTGCACTGTGGACTTGGCTATATCTTCTCTGGTCGTACTGTGGTCTTGGCCATATCTTCTCTGGTCATACAGTGCACTGTGGTCTTGGCCAAATCTTCTCTGGTCATACAGTGCACTGTGGACTTGGCCAAATCTTCTCTGGTCATACAGTGCACTGTGGACTTGGCCATATCTTCTCTGGTCATACAGTGCACTGTGGACTTGGCCATATCTTCTCTGGTCATACAGTGCACTGTGGACTTGGCCATATCTTCTCTGGTCATACAGTGCACTGTGGACTTGGCCATATCTTCTCTGGTCATACAGTGCACTGTGGACTTGGCTGCAGCAGATATATATAAAGATGAACTTCAGCACAGATTTTATGATGGAACAGAGTGCCAGATAATTCTTAATAACACTATAATAGTCTAATGGCATGATGGATCAGTAATGCTTTTTTTTCTTCTGTCAATCCTTTTATCTCTCTCCTTCCTTCTCCCTTGTGTTCCTTTCTTTCTTTTAACATCTATCATCACTTCTAAAGGTTTATGACTAACAAAGGGGGATGGGGCAGAGGTAGATGGAGACAAAGGGAAAGGGGATACCTAGTCAGTTGTACAACTGAATGCATTCAACTGAAACGTGTCTTCCACATTTAACCCAACCCCTCTGAATCAGAGAGGTGCGGGGGCTGCCATAATCGACATGTAATATAAGACTCCTATAATACACTGTTGCTGTTATGAGTACTGTTATGACTCCTATAATACACTGTTGCTGTTATGAGTACTGTTATGACTCCTATAATACACCGTTGCTTTTATGAATACTGTAATAACTCCTATATTACACTGTTGCTGTTATGACTCCTATAATACGCTGTTGCTGTTATGACTCCTATATTACACTGTTGCTGTTATGACTCCTATAATACACTGTTGCTGTTATGAGTATTGTTATGAATCCTATAATACCCTGTTGCTGTTATGAGTGCTGGTATGACTCCTATAATACACTGTTGCTGTTATGATTACTGTTATGACTCCTATAATACACTGTTGCTGTTATGACTCCTATATTACACTGTTGCTGTTATGACTCCTATAATACGCTGTTGCTGTTATGACTACTGTTATGACTCCTATAATACACTGTTGCTGTTATGAATACTGTAATAACTCCTATATTACACTGTTGCTGTTATGAGTACTGTTATGACTCCTATAATACACTGTTGCTGTTATGAATACTGTAATAACTCCTATATTACACTGTTGCTGTTATGAGTACTGTTATGACTCCTATA